>VBSM01003230.1:4574885-4587956 GCA_008086735.1 Cheirogaleus medius | reverse complement strand
AGAAAGAAAGAAAGAAAGAAAGAAAAAGAAACTGAGCATGGGATTGGCTGCTAGTTCTTTCCTGAAGTCATGGTATGAAATGCTTAGAGTCTGGCAGGTCTCAGCTCAGCCACTTACCAGTTGTGCAGCCGTGGGGGAGTCATTTCACCCCCCTGAACCTCAGTCTCTTTCCCTGAACAATGGGGACGGTGTGAGTACCCATTTGAGAGATGTTGGGAGGATGAAATGAAATGATGCTTGGGAAGCACTCAGCTCAGTGCCTGGAACATACTGGATGCTCTGATAATGAGGGTATCATTGTGCTAAGTGTCTAAGAGATAACAGACCTGGAGGACTGCCCATGCCAAGTGTAACATTATCTAACATTTCTTGATCACTACTATGAGCCAAGCACATTTATCCAGACAACATCCCTATAGCTTAGTGCCATTTTACACATGTGACAACTAAGGCTCAGAGAGGGAAAGGGAAAGTGCCCTAGCTTCCTGCCCAGCAAGAGGAAGAATCTGGACTTGAACCCGAGTCTGTGTCCATGACCTCAGCTCTGCTTCACTGTTCCGGATTCTCCAACCCTACCATGCTGGAACCCAGGGAGGGAAAGGGAGTTACTTGGGGCCCCATAGCAGTTGGAGTGGGTGAGACCACAGTGGGGAGGCCTTTTCCTTTCTGGCAGCTCTGCATGGATCTGGATGATTCTCTGGCTCTAGGATTGAGGCAGGGATTGACTAACACATTCATGGTCCTTGGAAGGGTCTGGGGGTTTTGTTCTTAGTCTCAGGTCAGCCAGCAGATCCCATCTTCTCCAGATACCCTAAGCCCCTACTGTACCTGTGACCACCCCTTCTCTACCCCTAGTTTAATGTGTGGGGCCCCCCTTTTTTAATCATCTGAACCTTCTGCCAAAGAAAACTTATCGGTGCCCGCAAAACCAGCCAGCCGGGGGAGGAGGATGGCCTGGAATGTTGGAGGGGGGTCACCAAGCTGTTTGTGAGCTGCTGGCAGAGAAATGTGGGTAGCTACCTTTTTTGGGGAAAGTCAGAACTCTGTGTATGGGAAAAGATTCAGGTCGGGCCAGCTCAGAGGCTGGGGACTCAGTTTCCCATAATCACCACCACAGCATTTATGGGGTATGAATAACTTCAGCTATTGATTGACAACTACTGATGGGATGCCCACTGCATGCCAGGCACTGCTCTGGCTGCTAGGGACACAGCAGGACAGAGCTAAGCCCTGTCCTCGAGGGCTGACATTCCAGTGGAAGACAGTCACTCAGTAAGTCCCCCAACAGGCTAGGGGCAGATGCCTCAGGCCCACACGCCCTGATCAACACCCTTGGGGCTGGATAGGTTTCAGAATTCAGATCGTTTTTGGATTTTAAAAGGTGATCTGGTGGGGTCTGGGCCCACCCATTTTCAATCTAATACATGAATATTTCTGTAGCCAGAAGTGTGACTATTCACTCTAAGTGGAATAAATAAAGACTCTGGCTGGGCACAGTGGCTCATGCCTGTAATCACTTTGGGAGGCTCAGGTAGGAGGATCACTTGAGGCCAGGAGTTCGAGACCAGCCTGGGCAACATAGTGAACAACATAGTGAAACCTCCTCTCTACAAAAATTAAAAGAAAATCAACTGGGAGTGGTGGCACACCCCCATAGTCCCAGCTACTCAGGAGGCTGAGCCAGGAAAATGGCTTGAGCCGAGAGTTCAAGGCTGCGGTAGCTATGATCATGAGCCCAGAGCCTGAGTGACAGAGTGAGACCATGTTTCTAAAAAAAAAAAAAAAAAAAAAACTACACAGCCTCAGTCAATCCAGGTGGTCAGGTTTGTGGGATGGGGGGTGGGATGCAGTGACTCCAAATTCAGGGCTTGTCACCACCAGGGATTGTGCCTGGGAGAGAAGCAGGGACTGAGTGAGAAGACTCCTTTGGCCAAACCTTGGTGGCCCACCAGCCAGTTCTGCCAGGAAGGAGTTAAGCACTAGTGGGCCCCCCGCCAGGCCTCCACCAGGCCCTCACAGGGCCTGCCTGTCTGGGGCCTGTTTACCAAGCTGCGCTTGCATCACCGGCTCCGGCTGCGATGTGCAGTGCAAACACACTCACATTCTTGGGTCATGAGAAACTCACGATTGTAGTGACATCATGCCCAGCCAGGAGGCTTTCGACAGCCTCCCTCCTGCCCTGAGTCAAAGCTGTTTAATTAGCGCCCTTAACTGGAACTCTGTCTTCTTGTAAAAACCAACTGGAGATACTTCCCTGGTGGGGGTGATGGGGATTGGAGAGAGAGTGTGTGTGTATTTTAAGGGATAAAAATAGCTCATCTGGGACTCCTTTTGGGGTATTTGTGAGTATTCATGCACCATTGTTTATATTAAATCTATGTCACACTGGACATTTTTGTCTGAATTTGGCTTGGAGGCCGGACACAAGAAACCACCCATATCTTTTTGTTCCCTCTAGTTTTTCCTTTTGGGATGGAGACACCATAAACGAAGTAAAAGGGCCCTTGGAGACAATTTAGACCAACCCCTCATTCTACAGCCAAGGAAAGGGAGGCCCAGAGAGGGGAGGGCCTTGCCTGAGGTCACATAGCGAGGCTCCGAGTTCCCACACCCCTCAGATGCATTTTGAGGTACACCCCCTGATCCCCCATTTCAGGGTGTTGGAAAGAGAGGTGCGTCTGGCTAGAGCTTCCTGGCTGTGTTTTGAGATTGAGAGTGGATGTGATGGTGGCAGTGGTGATGGTGGTGACACATGTGGAGGGTGGCAGCAGAGAAGAGCAAAGGAGACCACAGGTGACCTCAGCCTCCCCCCACCTTCCCTATTTTGGACCCAACACTTGCTTCCTTGGGCTTTGAAATGCCTCTTCTGCCTCAGATCACCCCTTCTTTTGCTCCCCCTTCCAAGAAGTTACACCCTTCACTGACCTCCTACCATGACCACTAAAGACTTGTTTTCCACCTTAGGGATGCTAGATTTAGCAAATAAAAGTGTAGGACACCCAGCTAAATTTGACTTCAGATAAACAACAAATAATGTTTTAGTTAACTATGTCCCATGGAATACCAGGACGTGCATTTATCTGGCAGCCCCATCCTCCCTCCCTTTTACAATCAGTGTGGTAGACACTCTTGACTGCCTCCCCACTAACCTTCCCTTTCCTTCTTCACTAACTGAGCCTTGATTTTGTCTGGGGTGGCAACGTGTCCCAGGTGATGAATCATGATTGGTCTAAGTTAGTCACAACAATCCTTTTCTCCTTTGATTTCCAAGACTCCCTTGCAGTCAGGGATGACTGGGTGGCTTAAAATTACATCTGCAAGTTCTCTGACATCCATCCTTTCAAAAGGTGGAGACCCCATCCACTCCCCTTGAACGTAGGCTGGACTTAGCAATTCATTTCAAAGAGCGACTTCCAAGGCTAGGTCATAAAAAACATTGTTGCTTCTGCCTTGCTCTCTGAAATTACTCACTCTGGGGGAAGCCAGCTGCCATGTTGTGAGGATGCTTAACAGCTGTGAGAGTCACAGCTCTGTGTAGATATCTGCATGGGGAGAAACCACGTCCTCCCACCAACGACTAGCCCTAACTTGCCAGGCATGTGAGTGAGCCATCTTGGAAGTGGCTCCTGGCCCAGTCGAGCCTTCAGATGATTACAGCACGGGGCCAACATTCTGCCTGCAGTGTGAGCCAGAGAGATGCTTGTATTAACCATATTTTTCATTTTCTATATTTGATGATGTTTTTGACATCTTTGGGGGTGGGGATGGTTCCTGGCAGGGGAGAGACCACCCCTTCAGGACAGGCTAATTCCTAGAGATGGCAAACAACTTGTCAGTGAGCCTGTCTTCCATATACAAACCAACCAATCCTAAGTCCATACCTCCTTTATCTAATTCTCACACACTTGCCCTAAATCAGTCCAGGGCCCCACTACCAGACAAGTAGGACAGCCCTTGTGCCTCAAAGCCTGCTGGAATTATTCTAAGTAGCCAGTCCTAAGATGTTTACCCTGACCTTTCTTGCCTTTCCCATGGAAACCACAATAAAGGCTGTGGCCTCTGTCTTCTCCTCATTTCTTTAGGCCTCCTGACTGACACTGGTTCTTCCCCCCGCGGCCCTGTGTGGCATGATGTACTTATTATTTCTGGGGAGCTGTGAGTAGCATTCAACTTTTCTTTCAATGGCATTGACCTTTCTGTGCAGTCACTTAGTCACCTTTATAAATTAAAACCTGGAAACAAATCAACTCTAGAGATTCTGGGCCAGAAATTTCTAAGCCATTTGTAGATACCTGAACCACATAAAATTTGAGAGACAGTAAATTTATTTTTTTTAAGCAATTAGGTTTTGGGTAATTTGTTTCAAAGCAAAGGATAACTAATACAGATGGTGACATGACTTAGTTCTGGCTAATGAGTCATAAAGGGAAGTATGCCAGGTGCTTCCAGAAAGCTTATAAAGAATCAGAAAGGAGGCCTGGTGCGGTGGCTCACGCCTATAATCCTAGTACTTTGTGAGGCCCAGGTGGGAGGATCCCTTGAGCCCAGGAGTTCGAGACCAGTCTGAGCAACATAGCAAGACTCTGTCTCTACCAAAAAACTTAAAAAATTAGCCAGGTGTGGTGGTGCATGACTGGAGTCCCAGCCTTTTGGGAGGCTGAGGCAGGAGGATCACTTGAGTTCAGGAGTTTGAGGTTGCAGTGAGCTATCATGATGCCATTGCTCTCTAGCCTGGTTACAGGGCGAGGCGAGATCCTGTCTCAAAAAAAAAAAAAAAAAAATGAATCAGAATGAAGAGAGCTCAGTGACTCAGTGGTACCAGCCTCCTTGAACAAGAATGATTCTTACAGAAGTGACAGTCATCTTGGGATCCTGAAGCCCTGAAATATAAGGATAGAGAAGTAGAAAAAGTAGAAAGAACCTGTATCCTTTATGACACCATCAAGCTGGTGAACCAACTCAGTGACCATCTGCCTCCCAATCTGTAGAAAAGCAAACAATAAATGTCCTTGTGGCTTAAGCCACTGTATTTTGCAACTTGCAGCCTAAAGCATTCCTAACTGATGCAATCAGCATGCACAATGGCATCTCATTTAAGTGGAGTAATTTAGGCCTTGACATTACTTGTTTAGAATCTGAAAAAAAGCCAAAAGGGCAACTGAGAATCAAAACCAATGCCACAATATGCATACCAGAGCCCAAGCACCTTACTCTCAAGTAAGCTTTTCTGGCTTTCACTGATAGCCGTTTTGCTTTTACTTTAGATACAATTCTAACAAGCTTTTCTAGGGTGTATTTCCAGGCCACAGCAGCATGGAGATCAAATTCAATTAGGTAATCAATCATCTGCTATGTGTAAAGCACCACTAGGCACCCAGTATGTGTATATGAATTTTCAACAGGAGACCAACATGATCCAATTGGCCAGGTAACTTGGGCTGCAAGGTAGAGAGAGATTGGAGCAAGCCTAGAAAGAAGGAAACAAGAAGACTTGCTAGTGAGTGCCAATTTATTGAGCAACTATTTTTTCCATGGAAAATCCATCCACAGGACAAACCACTCTAACTTTTCATAACAGTTGTTAATAATATTGGTTTCCCATATATTCAGAATACTTGTCTGCTTTGACTTCCCAAATCCCTTAAAAGTTTTCACATGTGAAATAGTGTGCCTGCCCTGGCTCTGGGTTCTGAGGCAATGTTGAATGTAGCAATTCTGACATACCCCAAAGCACATTTATTCTATGTCTGTGCTTCACGGAAGGGGAGGAAAGCTCAAGGGAGGGGAAGATTCAGCCTAGAGCAGCATAGTAGACTAGTGGCCAAGTGGGGGCCAGAACCCAGGACTCTGAACCTTCCCTTTCTCCAGGCTGTGAAGAAGGCAACGTGGATTCCCTCAGACCACAAAAAAATCGCCTTTCATGAGGAGGCAATTTTTGACCTGATGCTGCTAAGAGCTCCCCACTGGGTCAGGAAGCTCTGCCTGGCCAGGATTTCCTGTGTGTGGGAAAGAAACAGGATGAGCAGATAAATCCTCCAAGGCTTTTTTTCCCAAGTGCGTGAGGCCCTCTCCCTGCCAATTCTGCAGCAGCTCTAGCCAAGATGACCGCCCATGGACATGCGTTTTGGGTGTTTCTAAACAGTAACCGCAAAGGACGATTGCACACTCACAAAGCCCAAGGCTGGAGGTAGGTGAGAAGAGCGTAGGTCACTGTCACTCTCCCTGCCCCTGGGGATCTGCTTTGGTTTGGGTCCTCCCAGAAGCAGACCCTAAAACAAGTATTCAAGTTCAAGTAATCTACCTGGGGGGTGATCCCAGGGAATCCCTGCAGGGAGTAGGGAGGTGAGAAGGCAGCCATTAAAGGAAGTGTTGTCAAGACAGTTACTTCAGTGGGCTATGGGTGCTCAACCCCACTAGGGAAATCTCAGAGAGAGCGTAGAGAACACCTCAGTGATCCCAACCAGGGAGCCAGGCAGCCGAGGTATCTACCCACCAATTCCTGCTGCTTCTGGAACTCTCGGTGCTTCCAGTTTGCCCTTGGGCTGGCCCAAGTGTGCTCCTGAGGTCAGAACAACAGTCAGGCGGAGTTACAGGCATTTGCAGTAAACAGCTTGGGTGGGTGGCGGTCAGGGGGCTATTGGCGGTGCCTGCTGCAGGGGCTGAGCACTAATGAGTTTTCCATGCACAGGAAAAGGCGGACACAGGCCCAAGAGACATGCCTCTCCCTCCCTGGGTGGGGATGCGGAGGCCGCGTGCAGTGCATAGCGGGGCTCCCCCGTCCAGGCCCCCAACACCCCTTCCTTCTCACATTGGGAACCCACCTTGCCTCGCCCTGGCAGAGTCCGCCAGTGCGCACGAATACGCGTTTCCTCCCCTTCCACACTCAACTAGACCACATTTCCCAGCCTCCCTAGCAGGTAGGGGCGGCCACGTGACTGACTCCGGCCATGTGACTGACTCCAGCCAATGAAATGTGAGCAGAATCGCGGGCCACTTCCAGGCGTGGTCCAGACACAACAATCGCTCACCGTCCTTTCTCTTTCCCTACCCGGGGTGACCTTGAAGGCCACGTGTTGCAAATGGCGGAATGTTTTTCAATGGTGCTTTGGAGGAAGACATCGCAGAAATCACTACACACACTACTATTATTAGGTGAGGGTTAGTTGTAAGAAGGAACAGGTTACGGTGTCTCGAGATCCGGGCAGAGGAAAGCCTGGGCAGAGGCCTGAGGAACAAGGAGAAACCTGAGCAAGCCGAGGTGGCTGGAGGTAATGAATGAGAGGATGTGGCGTGATCCTCATGCAAGGTTCATAGGCTTGTGTGAGGAATTTGATGAGTATGGGCAAGATATTGCCCTGGCACCCTCCCTTCTCTCCCTGGGGGCAGAAAGCCAGTTCGAAAAATCAGATTGTAACCAGGAAGGGCTAAGCCTAGAAACTTCGCAGAATTTGAGGAGGGGTGTGGCTTGGAGAGAGGTGGAGTGTGATGGTCCTATGCCTGGAGAGGGTTTTCTGTCTTCCAGCCCCAGCCCAGCTTCACCTCATTCTCAGATCATGTGGCCTGAATGGTGGTGAGTTTTGAAATCATGTGCCTAGACCCTCTAGTCCATGGGCTGGGTGCCTCTTATTCTAGACAAGTGACTTTGCAATATCAGGGCAATAGAGTCTGCTTTGGGGCTAACCTGGGAGCCTTGCGTTGTTAAACCTCAAGTAACTGACTTAATAATGAACTGTTGGGCCTGAGCTGCTGGCCTGACCTCAGGGGCTGCTTTTCCCCTGCTCCCTCCCCCCAGAGCAGTGTCCTCTGGGGAAATGCAGCCAGCCCAGCTGCATCCGTGGGAAGGCCTGGCCCCCACACTTCGTCCTTCCAGCCCTGCTGAGGCCACAGGAAATGACCCTCTTAGCAGCCACGAGCGATCCAGAGGACAATGACAGAGGGGACAGATGCCCATTCGTCCCAGCTAACTTGTCCCCTTGGATGGCTGCCAGTGGCTGCAAACACAGAAGTGAAGATTCAGTGGGAAACCATCTTTTTTAAAAAACAAATAAACAATCCCGTGGGCGTTAGCCAACTTCTGAGGCCCTGAGGGGTTTTGTTTTTCTTTAGTTGCATCTGGGTGTGTATTTAAAACATAGATAAGACTCAAAGAGAATCAAAGAGTATAAAGTTTGGAAGACTAGCCGTCCCACCCAAGCAGCAGGCCCCCCTGTGGCGTCTTTCTTCTTGTGGCCAAGCCCCACCTCTCCACACCACTGTTAATCTTGTCACTTGGCTCTTGCCACTGCCATTCACTGCCCAGAAGCCAGAGAGTTCTTCTCAAACCCAAATCGAGTTACCCCTTCCAGGGCTCTGCAGCCAGCTTTCTCGGCTCAAATGCCTCCTCCTCCAAGGGCCTTCCCTGACCAGTCTATATGAAACGGCACCTCTCAGTCTGTCCCTGTTACAGTACCGATAGCCTTACCACATCTAGAAGGATCTGCTTTGTTTCCCTGTGCCTGGCACATAGTAGGTACTCAATAAATGTTTGTCGACTGACAATGTTTTCCAGTGGTCGTTGCGTTCAGATCGAAGTTGGCTTGGCAGATCCAGATTTCAATGTATTTCCACAAACATTATTGGCTAGAAAACTGAGTACTAGGGCCAGGAGGTGAATCAGTCAGGATCCGTTCACTCATTCATTCATTAGAAGGGTAGACCCCAGAGGAAATGGTGATTCAGTCTGAGAGTGCAGAGATCCAAGAAAGCTTTACAGAGCGGGGAGATTGTCAGTGGGGTTTCCCCCAGGAAAGTGGGGTTTGGAGGTGTGAACGAGAATGTGTTTGGAAAAGGAAGAAAGCCTTGGGTGTGGAATTTAATTTATTTCCACATCCCCCAGGGAGGGCAGAGACCTGGTTTTATCTGAGCCTGCAGGAAGGACACTCTACCTGTGTTTGCTAAAGGAATGGAGGGATGAGGGGTGGGTGCAAAAGGCAGGGGGGAGCAGTGTTTGAAGTTGTTCAAGAGGTTGCCATGGAGGCCTTGAATGCCATGCTAAGCAATCTGGACTTCCATCTATAGGAAGTTATTTTTATCAGAGTCTAATAAAAATAATGATTTGGGGAAGCCTGTATTGGGTACCTGAATGTGTGTTAAGGTCCTGAACTCTTCTCTAGCTGTCTCAGACTGTCCCAGGATGCTTCTGGAAAGTACAGCTGCCTGCGCCCCCATCCTAGAAGAGTCTGATTCTCTGTAAGTCAGAGTTGGGGCCTGGTCATCTGCATTTTCACACACTTGCCCTGTGTTCTCATCATGCATCAGGTTTGGTGACCGCTGAGGCTCAGAGAGGTGAAGGCATGTGCCCAAGGTCTGTAGGTGGCAGAGGAGGCATTTGAATGGGGTCGGTCTGGCCCTCCACACTTTACCCGAGTGACTGCAGCCTCCCCCTGGGTTGGTTCCTTTCTCCAATTTTATTTTCCTCTGGATGCAGGAATCTGGGCTGTGGCTGGGCCTGCCCGCCCTATCCTCCCCTCCCCGCCCCACCCCCAGCCTCAAAGGTCAGGTACCTCCCAGCCTCCCTCGGTCATGTCCATTTATGGCTCTGTTGTTCCAAATTGTGGCCAAATTTATAAACTCCCCTTTCCTGGAGACATGAACAATTTGTGCAGAGTGCAGTGCGGGGGCAGAGCTGGGAGCTTCGGCGGAAGCCTGGACTTCAGCCCGGGCCCAGGCCCATGAGCTCCGGCGTTGGGCAGGCCCCTGCCCCTCCCTGGGCCTCAGTTTCCTCACCTACAGAGCAAAAGGACTGGACTAGATCATTCCTTAAGTCCTTCCTAAGTCTGCATCCATTTACTGCTTAGAAATACCAATTCCCTGGATCCATGAGCCCAATAAGCATAAAAGGAAGTGCTGGGGGCTGGAGTGCAGCCTCTACTCGTCTCCTTTGCATTCTTTTCTTCTTTTGGCTTGATTTTTCTTTTCTTTTTTTTTTTTTTTTGAGACAGGGTCTCACTCTGTCACCTGGGCTAGAGTGCAATGGTGTCAGCCTAGCTCACAGCAACCTCAAACGCCTGGGATCAAGCGATCCTCCTGCCTCAGCCTCCCGAGTAGCTGGGATTACACGCATGTGCCACCATGCCCGGCTCATTTTTTCTATATTTTTTTTAGTTGTCCGGCTAATTTCTTTCTATTTATAGTAGAGACGGGGTCTCACTCTTGCTAACGCTGGTCTTGAACTTCTGAGCTCAAGCGATCCTCCCGCCTCGGCCTCCCAGAGTGCTAGGATTACAGGCATGAGCCACCGCACCTGGCCTGACCTCATCTTTTTAAAAAAAGTTCGATCGAGGTATAATTTATACACTGTAAATTTCACCTATTTGTGAGTGTATAGTTCAATGACTTTTAGTAAATTTATAAAGTTGTGCAACCATTACAACCCAGTTTTAAAACATTGAGAATATTTTCAGTGTCCCACAAGTGCCCATTTTTAAAGTCAATACCGACTCTGGCCCCATGGAACCTCTGATCTATTTTCTGTCCTTATGGGTTTGCCTTTTCTAGACATTTTATATAAATGGAGTCAAATGCTATGTGGTCTTTTGCACCTGACTTCTCTTCTTCTCATCCATGTTGTAGAGTGTATGAGTAGTTCATCTTTTTTATTGCTGACTAATATTCCATTGTCTAGATATGCCACATTGTTTTTTTTTTTTTTTTTTTTGAGACAGAGTCTCATTCTGTTGCCTGGGCTAGAGTGCCGTGGCATCAGCCTAGCTCACAGCAACCTCAAACTCCTGGGCTCAAGTGATCCTTCTGCCTCAGCCTCCCAGGTAGCTGGGACTACAGGCATGCACCACCATGCCCAGCTAATTTTTTTAAATATATATGTATTTTTTAGTTGTCCAGCTAATTTCTTTCTATTTTTTTAGTAGAAACGAGGTCTCGCTCTTGCTCAGGCTGGTCTCCAACTCGAGCTCAAACGATCCACCCACCTGGGCTTCCCAGAGTGCTAGGATTGCAGGCGTGCGCCACTGCACCCGGCTGATATACCACATTTTGCTTGTCTACTTAACCAGAACATTGGATTGTTTCGAGTTTGGGCTATCGTTAATAATATTGCTAAAAACATTTGGATAGAAGTGTTTGTGTGAACATGTGTTGCCATTTCTTTTTGGTAGATGCCTTAACCGTAACCTTTAAACATTTTTTTCCTTTTATTATCTTTGTTTTTAATTTTTATTATTTTTTTTAGAGACAGGCTCTCACTATGTTGCCCATGCTGGAGCGCAGTGGCGATTCACAGGCGTGAGCACGGCAGACTGCGGCACAGCCTCGAACTCCTGCCCTCAGGGGATGATGCTCTTGCCTCAGCCCCTCGAGTAGCTGGGACGGCAGGAGCACACCACCGCACCTGGTCCCGACCCTGTTTAAACTGGGATGGCATCTTCCATCAGAAGGACACACTTTGATGTCATAATAACTCGTCCACTATCAGTGGACATTTAGGTTGTTTCCAAGGTTTCACGCTCACAGACGCTGCCACTCTGAGCCTCTTTGCCCATCCATCTTTGGATACTTGTGCAAGGAGATCACTGGGTTGCAGAGTATGAACATTATACCTTTGTCGAACTGTTGCCCAATTGTCCCCCATGACAGTCTTGCCTCCTCTTCAAAGGGACAGGGAATGGTGAGAAGGAGAGAGAGAGAGAAGAGAGGAGTAGAAGGGAGGGGAGGGAGGGAGGGAGAGAGAGAGAAGAAACACACTGTAAAGATATTACTCCCCATTGAACTTGAACTCGAGGGATTGGACAATAAGGAGAAAAATGACTGCTACTTCTGCGGAGAAGTCCCCAGGGTGGGGCAGTCATAGGATGGCTAAGGCCAGACAAGAGAAAGAAGAGGCTGGGACAGGGATTAGAACCCTTCCTTGCGATCTTCTCCTTTGCAGGCCTGTAAGGTGACGTGCTCTGTTGCTGGAGGTATGCACAGGAAGCCTGGCCAGCCCTTTGGCAGGGGCTCTCGGAGTCTGATGGGAGACTCTACGTGGCTTCTGGGCCAGCAGTGTGGCTGAGGGCTTAAGAAATTGGGCTCTGCTGGCAGGGAACCCTGGTTCAAACCTCAGCTCTGCCATTTCCTAGCTCTGGGACACCGGGCAAGTGAATTCAGTGCCCTTAATTCCTTCAGGTGTAAAATGGGGATGTGACTCCACCTCCCATTCTCTCTGGGAGAGGTCAATGACATCATGTGGGTGGGGACTCAATTGTTGGGCCTATGATTGTGACTCCCTTAGTCCTGTGATCATAGGCTGTATTCTCTTGGAACTGGGCATGAGAAGACAGTGATCGGTGCCCAGTAGCCTCCATGAAAGGAATGCCTTCAACAAACTTTATGGCCTGGGATTCACTACAGGTTCTCCTTATTTCCAGCCATGTGACTCCTCTGTACAACAGTAATGGAACCAACCTCATTGGGTTGTTGGGCAGCGATAATAGGTTCAACTGCATGTGACAGAAAACCCCCAAATAATAGTGGCTCACCCAAGAGAGACATTTATTTTTCTTGCTCATGTAAAAAAAAGTGCAGAGTTGAGCAGGTGACTATTCAGGGCTGGTGGGACAGTTCTGTGTAGTTGCTAGAAATCTAGTTCCCAGCTCTTCCACCCTTAGGCTATGGTCATAGTCCTCATGATCCAATATGGCAGCCAGGGATCCAGCCATCACGTCTATATGCAGAGAAAAGAATGGAGGAAAAGGACACAAGGGAGGCTAAGAGTATGAACCAGCACTTATAAAAGGGTTTCCCCAACTGTTACCCAACAGTTTCACTTACATATCATTGACCAGAACTTTATCAAGTGGCTACATTATAAGGGAAGGGGAAAGAAATACTGGCTAGACAAGGAACAGCTTTTTCTGTTCCTTACATCTCCTAGGTAACTACTGTTCTGACTCCTATCACCATACATTTATCTTGCCTGTTCTAGAAATTTATACAAAAGCCACCACACAGGACATTTTCTTGTATCTGGCTTATTTCACTCAACATTATGTTCATGAATTCCTGAGGTTTGGGTTTTTTCTTTTCCTTTTTTTTTTT
>VBSM01003230.1:4514836-4550577 GCA_008086735.1 Cheirogaleus medius | reverse complement strand
CAGTATATAGTCTTTAATATATACTGTACCTTCCTTAGTAAATCCAACTAGTTTTCCTACATCAGAAAATATAACTTTTTTTCAGTTCAGTATCAGTTTATATTTAAGGGTCAGGTTGAAATATATATGCACACATATACACATACACAAATACACATATGTACATCTCTATCTCTTTGTCTATGTCTATGTCTCTCTTCAAATTGAATATGGGTAATTTAAATTGAACTTTTTTACCATACTAATGAGTACATATTTTTCTGCAATTTGCTTTTTTTTTTGAGACAGAATTTCACACTGTAGCTCAGGCTGGAGTACAGTGGCGTGATCGTAACTCATTGCAACCACAAACTCCTGGGCTCAAGCAATCCTCCTGCCTCAGCCTCCCGAGTAGCTGGGACTACAGGCATGCGCCACCATGCCCGGCTAATTTTTTCTATATATTTTTAGTTGGCCAATTAATTTCTTTCTATTTTTAGTAGAGACGGGGTCTCACTCTTGCTCAGGCTGGTTTCGAACTCCTGACCTTGAGCCATCCTCCCGCCTCGGCCTCCCAGAGTGCTAGGATTACAGGCATGAGCCACCGCGCCCGGCCATGTGGTTAAATTTTTAAAGAAAATTACAGAAAAGCATAATGCATATAGATGAAAATGTAAAAATCCTCCTTCGTTTCCTCACTATGAGATATTGAGTTTCAGTTTTTCAAAATAAAATATTTATTTTACTAGAATTTAATAAATGAAAAGGAACTTAAGTGGAACCAAAGTTTCCCTCCCCATCATTCTTCTAAATTTAAAAAGTGATTGTGAAATAGTATAAAAGCATGGGAACATTATGTTTTTGGCTAAACTTTGTTTTCCTTAATAGGCATATCTTTAAATTTCCATGTAATAAAATTTTGTCACCTGCCAAATGAAAATCAGAAGACACCTATGATGGCCAAATGGACAACATGCACACATACTTTTTAAAAATGTATTGAAAGGAGCAAAGTTTAAAACCTGAATCCATTTTCTCCAGGAGAAAGTAATAAAAAAAGGTTGATCTCCAAGAAAAATATCCAATAAAAATGACAAATTGCTTGTAGGGAAAAAAAAAAAAAAGACGTCCTAGGAAAATATACCTATTATAAATCTAACAAAATCAGTCATGAATTCAGAGTGTTAACCTTACTCCTCCTTAAATTTTTGTCCAATAGGGGCTGGGCATAATTTTAAACAAAAAAACTTGCTAAGCTTTAAACATGAACATTTAAGCACCTCTGCCAAATTAGCCTAGGCCTGGTGGAATCTTTCACAGCAATCCCCAACCTTTTTGGCACCAGGGACCAGTTTCAATGCAAGGGGGGCGGTGGTGCTCTGTGGTCTAGTTCCTAACAGGCACTGACCGGTACTGGTCCACAGCCTGGAAATTGGTGACTGCAGTTTTATAATTTATGTCTTGGACTTGCTTGAAATCATGTTCCTAGAGTCAGTGACAAAACTTGAAGATGACGTGACAATCTGCTTTGTGAGTCAACAAGAGACCATCATTTAGAATCTTCCCGTATTTGGTGTGCTTCCTTCTTTCCACCCCATCCCCCCCACACCCTGCTCTGGCCTTTATCTTTTTCATTTTGCTCAGAGAGATCTGTTGAACTTGTGTTTGAGTGATGGCTCTAGCTGCTAGGAAGGCAATAAATGCAGCTTTGTTTTAGATTGTTATTTGGTGGCCTTTGTTTGTTACTATCAGTGGTCTCAAATCATGTGCATTTTAGCTTGACCATGATTTTCTAGCATAGCTTCTGTCCCCCCAAAGTTTCTACCCCCACGCTCCTTTTTTTGGTAGTACAAGAGTCCTTGTCTTCATTTCATCCTTAAGAACTTCCAGATTTTAACTTATTCAATTTGTGCAATGACATCTATTTTAATTCTCGAAGTTTTTGTCCTAGAGACCTCTGACTTTCAATTTTACTTTTTTATTTTTTTTATTTTTGAGACAGGGTCTTGCTCTATCACCCAGGCTGGAATACAATGGTGTAATCATAGGTCACTGTAACCTTGAACTCCTGGGCTTAAGCGATGCTCCTGCCTCAGCCTCCTAAGTAGCTGGGACTACAGGTGTGTGCTACTATGCCTGGCTAATTTTTAAATTTTTTTTATAGAGACAAGGTCTTGCTATGATGCCCAGGTTGGTCTTGAACTCCTGGCCTCAAGCAATCATCCTGGCTTGGCCTCCCAAAGTGCTGATATTACAGGTGTGAGCCACCATGCCTGGTCCAATTTTAGTTTTGACAGATTGTATTTGAGGTCTGCTACATAGCTGCCAGGTTAGGATTTTTTCTGACCTTCTCCTGCTTTAGTTCTACTGTTTCTTGTTTCCCAAGTCTTTTTGCTGGATTCCTTTATCAGTTTGTTGGAGTGCATCCTCGAGTTATTTCTTTTCAGAGAGGGTGCACAAGAAAATTTCAGAGTCCTTGCTTGTCTTCAAATATCTTCTTTTGCCTGAATATTTGCTTTATAGTATGGTTGGATGTAGAATTTTCAGAGAAAATCATTTTCTCTATATAAAGGATTACATAACAAATAGAAATTTCATTATTTTAACAACTGGCACTAGAATTCATCTAAGGGAAGAGGCTGTCTATAAGATGGGAAAAAATACACTGATAAGCTCTCATGGGTAGAAAATAAGGGCAGGAGTGTTTGGGAGAGACCAGAAGGAAGAGGAAATCAGCTACACTGCTCATTATGAGACAAAGGGAAGACCTTGTACAGGTTCCAAGAAAGCAGAGGATTGGAGGGAGACAGAGGATGGGGTGTCTAATGCTCAGTGTGAAGTGGACTGTGTTATTGTGGTGGTGCTTTTGAAAAACGTATGCCCACAAATTCTTTGATATGATACTCCTTTCTTCAAGGAATGGAGCTTGATTCCCCTTCTCTTGAATATGGGCTAGATTTAGTGACCCACTTCTAATGAATAGAATCAAGCAGAAGTAATGGTGTGTAACAGTGGGGACTAGGTCATAAAAAGGTACTGTGGCTTCCCTCTTGGTTACCTTTAAGAGGGCTGGCAGTTTCTAATTCCTCTTTCTTGGAACGTTTGCTTTGGGGGAAGCCAGCTGCCGTGTAGAAGTCTGACTACCCTGAGACTGCCATGCTTAGAGGAAGCCCAAACTAGCCACGTGGAAAGGCAGCATCACAGAAAGACACTCCACCTGCCTCCAGCTACCCAACTCTTCCCAGCCCTGGTGCCAGACATGGAAGCGAAGGAACCATGTTGGACATTCCTGTCCCAGAAGCCACATCATGGAGAAGCAATGAGGCCCCAGATATACGGCCCCAGTTGAGCTGTTCCAGCCATCTTCAGCCGTCTTAGGCACTGCAGCTAATGTCTCAGATGTCTAATCCTAGAGATGAGCCAGCCATACTATGCCCTGCCCAGCTCCCGATCCACAGAATCATGAGTATATAAAATGACGGTGGTTTTATGCTACTAAGTTTTGAGGTGGTTTGTTATACAGCATAAACAACAGGAACAATCACATAGTTTATAAATGTTCAACTAAGGTATTCTTTAAAAAAAATCTTTACTAAATAGCATTTCTTCATTGCAAAAGTAATACCTGCCATTTGTCATTTTCAAATATAGAAGTATCATTTAGGGCTGGGACCTCGTATTATTTATCTTAATAACTCCAGTACTTAGCATAGGGCCTGCTCTTCCAGAGGCTTGATGGAAGTTTATTGAATGAATGACTCCTGACTTCCTTCTTCCTTCTCTTTCCTATGTCCCCGCTTGCATGTATTTATTTATTTATTTTCTAGAGAGGGAGTCTCAATCTGTCTCCCAGGCTGGAGTGCAATGGCATGATCACAGCTCACTGCAGCCTTGAATTCCTGGAGTTCAAGCGATCCTCCTGCCTCAGGCTCCTGAGTTGCTGGAACTACAGGTGCATGCCACCATGCTTGGCTAATTTAAAAAATTTTTTGGTAGAGATGGGGTCTCACTATGTTGCCCAGGCTGGTCTCCAACTCCTAGGCTCAAGCTATCCTCTTGCCTCAGCCTCCCAAAGTGTTGGGATTACAAATGTGAGCCATCACACCCAGTTCCCACTCACATTTAAAAGAAGGCCAAATCCTAAAAGTTCTGGATTGATGCTCTGGGAGTCGAGTTTCAGCTGCTCTGGGGGTGAGGGGAGAATGAGGCCTCATGGGTGGTGGGCTGGCCAGGTCTCAGGCAGAGGGGTGTGGGCTTCCCCCATCCAAGTCCCTCCGAGTGCCTGCCTTGATTGGAAATGAGGCTGTGTCTTACACGAACTGAACTCTGATCATAATTTCAAGGGGAACAGCTTTGGGGCTTGTGTGGGCTTTGGGAATATAGCAGCTAAGCTACAATGTTATGAGGAATTTGGAGGGAGAGAAATCTCTGGGTGCTGACCAGCTATCTGGCCTTGGGCATGTCCTTCCCTCTCTGGCCTCAGTTTCCTCCAAATGAGTGTCCTTTGCCAAAGCCAGTTTGGGAAAAACCTGAGGTCATGCAAAGTAGGGTCTGGCAATGCCCCCAAATGCCAAGAACAAATTCAACCCTCTGATGCTTTAAATTCTTTAGAAAATGTGGGCTGACGCTGTGGAAAGAGCAAGTTACAAAACAGTTTGTACAGAGCGTTCCCTGGTTGTAACTTTATCCAGCCTCTCTGCGTAGAACCAAGGTGGTGGAGGCTGTTTGCCAATGTGTTATCTGTGGTTATCTGAGCGGGCAGGAGGAAATTATTTGGGGCAATTTTAATTTTCTTTCTGGCATGCTTCCAAATGTTCTACAATGAACATCTATTACTTTTCATAATCAAGACATTACAAAAATTCAAAAGCAATCCACTTGGCACTTGTCCTTTGTCATGTTTGGGAAGTACATAAGTTGCTTCTAGGTAGAAGTAAAAAATGAGAGGAATTATCCATGTAGCCTCGTAGGTGGAGATTGTGGCGTTTTCTTATTAGTTTTCCATTGTTGTGTAACAAATTACCACAAACTTCATGGCTTAAACCAGCACACATTTAGCATCTCACAGTTTCTGTGGGTCAGGAGTCCAGGCATGGCTTAGCTGAGTCCTCTGTTCAGGGACTCATGAGGCTACCACGAAGCTTTGGGCCAGGCTGCATCCTCATCTGGAGGTATGAATGGGGAAGAGTCCACTCCCAAGCTCACTCAGGTTGTTGGCAGAATTCAGTTCTTTGCAGCTGTGGGCCAGAGGGCCCCAGCTTCTTGCTGTCCTTTGGTTGGAAGCTACCCTCAGCTCCCGGGGCCACCCACAATTTCTTGCCATGTCAGCTTTTGCCATCATGGCCACTTTCTTCAACAAAGCAGCAAGGGGAACCTTGAGAGTAAGTCTGCTAGCAAGATGGAGTCATAAATAATGTGATATAATCACAAGGTGTCTCCTTCGCCAGACACTACTGGTTAGAAGTAAATCTAAAGTTCCTACCTGCTCGCTGTAAGTCCAGTAAAAAAAGAAAAAAGTTAAAAAATAGATTTGAAAATGAAAATTAATAATAATAAAAAAAGAAGTAAATCTAAAGTCCCACCTCAAGGGGAAGTCCAAGTCCAGAGGAAGGGATTTGACAGGGTGTTGTTAGGGACTGAATGGGTCCTCCCAAAATTCATGTTGAAGCCTAACCCCAGTGTGATTGTGTACTTGGAGATGGGCCTCTAAGGAAGTAACGCTAAATGAGGTCATAAGGGTGGGACCCTGATCCAGTAGGATTAGCGACCTTGTGAGAAGACGCGCCAGAGAGCTCTTTACCTTTCTCCATGTGCATGTACCAAGGAAAGGCCGTGTGAAGACGTATTGAGAAGGCAGCCATCTACAAGCCAGGGAGAGTCCGCACCAGAAACTGCAGCACCTGGTCACCGTGATCTCAGACTTCCAGCCTCCGGAACTGTGAGAAATTAATTTCTGTTGTTTAAGCCACCCAGGCTTTGGTATGTTGTCATAGCAGCCTGAGCCAACTAAGACAGGTGTGAATACCGGGTGGCATCAGTCACTGGAGAGGGGCTGAGTGGGAACACCTCAGAGTCTGTCCGCTATACTTAATATTGTGAGGTTCACTGGAATTTCAGATAGAAATTCCAGAAGCTTCTAAGTAATATGTGGAATAGTTAAAAAAAAATGCAGATTCTCCCTAGAGATTTTCATTCTGTAGGCCAGTGTGGGGCTTGGGAAGTTTTAAATGAGCTGTCCCAAGGTGTTTCTAATGATGGTGGCAAGTGGCTCACATTTGAGGAATATGGGGTTAGATCAGGCAGCTTGAAATCCAGGCCCTGTCACTTTCTAGCTATAGGACCTTGGGTCAGTGACTCCTCCTTCCAGCCAAAGTTTCTTCATCTGATGTAACATGCAAATTATTAAAATAAAAAATAAAACAACCTCTGGTGTTAGCAGCTCCTGTCCGCAGCTCAGCCCAGCAAAAGGAGGCTGATGTTGCTGTCTCTACTCCATCTGGGGATGTCCTTAGCGTTTGGTGTTCCAGGGTCATGGAAAGGTTTGAGATGAGAAGGGGACAGGGTTTGGGGATGTTCAAACAGGACAGAGACCTGGATCGTGCTTGTCCTTACAGCTGGAGAAGGTGAGAGTCCATGTGTAGATCTCAGGTCAGTTGGGGGACTGAGTGTTGCTAGAAGAAAAAACTGTCCTGGTCATGGCGTCTAATAGCAGGCGGGGGAGGGGCTTTCCCTCCCACTGGTGACCATCATGGGAGGTGCCTCAGTTTTCTGGCATCACAAGGAGTCATGGCTGGGGGTAAGGCTGTGTATGAGCAAGTTGACTCAGGGCAGCATGACATGACCTATAAAATAAAGCTATTGGAAACTTCTTGCATTAGGGCTATAAGAATAAAATTCATACCAGAAATGTGTCAAATGAGATGATGCATGTAAATTGCAGAGCGCAGTGCCTGGCACACACTAAGGTTTGATAAATGGAAGTTATTATTCTACTATTAAAACCTCCTAGTCTTAGTGGCTTAAATGCTTCTGTTATTCATCCACCATCATGGGTCTGCTGTTTTCCAGGCTGGAACAGATACGTGGTTTGTAGGATGAGGTTCTGGTTAGAAGACAGGGTAGAAGACCAGTGACAAGCTAACGGACCCTGGTTTTCCTTCTTTGGAGTCTCTGAGTCTTAACTGAGTTAATAAAGGCAGAGAGCTTAGCTCTGTTCCCAGCCCTAATTAATCAGTTATTATTAAGTACTGTAATAATGGTAGTGAATGCTGGCTAGAGCTGGGAGACTGGGTAGCACAGGTGTGTTTTAGACCTTTAACCAAAGGGTATCTGAGTGAAATATACCATCAAGGTTGGATTCCTGGGTACACAATCTGTGCAGTCACACAGGTCCCTGTACTTAGAAGGGCTCCATGTTCAGAAGGGCCTCATATTTGGTTTAATGCTCTGCTGTAACTCTCTTGAAATTCTTATTAATTTTTGAACACGGAGTCCCACAGTGTCATTTTGCACTGGACCCCACAAGTTATGACATGTCCTGTATACCATATCCTGACCCTAGTTCTTAGTAACAATCTGCATGTGAAATTTTCAAATTTCTTACAGCTCCTTATCTTGTATGAGTCTATTTTTTTCCTTTCTTTAAGAGATAGGGTCTCTCTCTGTCACCCAGGCTAGAGTGCAATGGCACGGTCATAGTTCACTGCAACTTTGAACTCCTGGGCTCCAGTGATTCTCTCACCTTAGCTTCCCAAGTAGCTGGGACTACAGGCATGCACCATCACACTTGGCTAATTTTTAAAAAAATTTTTTTGTAGAGACAGGGTCTTGCTATGTTGTCCAGGCTGATCTGCAACTACTGGCATCAAGTGATCCTCCTGCCTGGGCCTCACAAAGTGCTGGGATTACAGGAAGTCATGAGCCACTGCGCCTGGCTTATGTAAGTCTTAATAGATCGTGAGTGGCCTTCCTCCATATGAAATTTCACAAGGGACAGGTAGGAGAAGGTGGACACTATAGGATTAGAGAAAGGGGAAGGAGCCAGAACCAGGGGGAGTGTAGGAGGATCCCCTCTATACAGATCTGGCACCCACAGAAGTGTAAAAGAAAGTCGTATCCTGTAAGGCCCATGTGGGAGGCACATGGAAGCTTGACTGGAGTTTTCTAAGTGAAATAAAGACCAAGGAATGAGAGAGGCAAGGGAGGAGGGGGAACAAGCAGGTTCTGCGTCTCCTTCTTTGGCTATTAGGTCCTAGGGACAAGCACAGAAGTGAAGCAAGAGTATCCAGTTGTCCTAAATCAGGTCTACATAGGCAAGACCAGGCTCTGGGAAGCTGTTGGGACAGAATGCTATTGGAGCAGGGCTCTTTGCCTTAAAAGAAGGAACTGGGGGAGGTATCCAGGCAAAGGGCCATAAACACAGCCTGAGCCCTCTGTCCTTTTTTGGGTGCCCCAGACATGAGGAAACAGCAATCCATTTGGCCAAGTGCTAAGAACAACTTGGTATCAGTTTGCTTTTCCGCCCAAGCCAAGGATGCTTGCTATTATACACTTGAGGTTTCTTGAAACTTTTCCATTCGTTTTTGATCACTTTAAGTTTTCCCATAGTTAGATACAATGAAGCATCTCAGAGTGGTTGGCGGGGCTTGCTTTGGGCCAGGAAGGGATGGGAGAAGCCGTGTAACTCTATCCATTCCTCCGTAGGACCTGCAAGGTCTACTCTTCAAAATGAACATTCTGAAATACACACAGAATATGCTGCAGTGTAATTGTGCTGGTCACAGGTCACCAGAGGATTTATTTTAAAGTGCTAATTCCTAGTGTACTCTAGGTGTTTGTTCTGAGGATGGGATGTAAGTTGAATGCTGTTTTGAGGACTGTCGTCATCATCCTTTGAGCATGTCACCGAATATTTGTGTCTGAAGTCTCAGCTCAATGGTCCTCCTGTCCCTTGCCCCCTAGAAGCCCTGCTCTGTGCATGTTCCTGAGTTCTGGACGCCTAAAACAGCCTCTGGACTTTAATACTTTCTCTGGCCAAACCATCGTCTCCCTAACTCCCAATAGTCCCAGGCATCTTCTAAACTTGAGAAATCCTGTTCCAAAAAGGCCAAGGCAAATGTGATTCTGGTGTTTTTGTTCCACGTCTGTTGCTTCAGAGAACAGTAAAGGTGAGCCCAAGGGTCCCCATGGCCCTCAGTGTTTGCCACTTGATGAAGTCATTGATCCGGCTTCTGCCCATTTACCTGACCTAACTAGGTCTGCTTTCAGCTATGCTCAGAGGTCTGCTGGTTCAGGATGGCAACCTGGCATAAAGCTGTTAGGTCTTCTGGAATATTCTATTAGTCCAGAATTACACCTGAACAGAAAAATACCTTTTATTCTTGTTGGTGTAAAGAAACAAGACTCTAACTCTGTGACTTAAATAAACCTGTAGATTTTTTTCTTTTTCTCTCCTTCCTCCCTCCCTTTTCTTTCTTTCTTTCTTCTTCTTCTTTTTTTTCTTTTAACAAGGATCAGTGCAGGCTGTGGGGCCTTGATCTGATGCAGTCAGTGAAGTGGTGTGCCATTCATCCATCTGGAGTGTGCCCAGGCTCCGAGGATCAGCTGCCTGCTCTGACATGGATGAGGAAGGACTTATTTCAATCAATGAGAATTGGACTTTCTTAATCCAGGCCTCTTACCCATTTGCTAACAGGCCAACTGGCATGGGTGGCACCCAAAGACCTTAGCCTATGAGAGAAATGGAATGTGACATGTTTTTCTGTCACCAGCATTCCTGAGGGTGGTGGGGGCAAGTAACTGATTTTTCTTATAAAAGAGATTGAATGTGATAGTGTATGTCATTGACACCAGCAGTTACAGCTGAGGTTAAAAAGATGGCTGGCTGGGATTCTTCCAGGGCATTGTCACCTTAATATTATTACTAACAACTGCCATGTGCTGAGGGCCTACTATGTGCCAAGTGCTCAGCACTGTGTTCATCATCTCAGTTCCTATTCCCTATTATCTTTTAGAGACTGATCCTAGTCTTTTATGACTAAAGAAACAGGCTCAGAGACCGGACGTGGTGGCTACGCCTGTAATCCTAGCACTCTGGGAGGCCAAAGCGGGCGGATCATTTGAGCTCAGGAGTTTGAGACCAGCCTGAGCAAGACTGAGACCCCGTCTCTACTAAAAATAGAAAGAAATTAATTGGCCAACTAAAAATATACAGAAAAAATTAGCCGGGCATGGTGGCGTGTGCCTGTAGTCCCAGCTACTCGGGAGGCTGAGGCAGAAGGATTGCTTGAGCCCAGGAGTTTGAGGTTGCTGTGAGCTAGGCTGACACCACAGCACTCTAGCCAGGGCAACAGAGTGAGACACTGTTTCAAAAAAAGAAAAAAAGAAAAGAAAAGAAAAAAAGAAACAGGCTCAGAAATGTTAAGTAGCTTGTCAGCCTCCTCGGCTTTGCTAGTACAGAAACTTGCTTGGCTCAGACTACTGGAATTAATAGGTTTTAAGTTTCTGCCTCTTATAAATGGATCTCATATTATTTCCTAAACATCTTTCTGTGTCAGGTGCTGGTAGTAAGTTGAAATGGAGATGGTTTAATCAGGAGTCTGTCCATTTCATGAAAAGAGAAGACAACTGAAACTTAATAAGCAAAAATCGAATCTATTAGTTTGCAAAAATATCCAGGGTGAGTTTAGCTTCAGGCATGGCTGGATCCAGGAGACAACAATGTCTTTAGGATTCTTAGTCCCCTGCATTGATTCCATTCTCAGATGGGCAATCTCCTCATGGTGCCAAGAGGGCTGCCAGTAGTGTCAGGCTTGCAATCTTACAGTTCTAAATTCAAAGTGGATTAAAAACAAAAGAAAATGCCCTCCCCTCACCCCCTAGGTTTAGCTCTATTTGTACAAAATCGGCTTGGCTTAGATCATATACTCATTCATTATCCAACTATCCTGACCAGCAGTGCTCTGGTAAGTCAGTCTGAGTTATATACTCACCTCTGGAGCCAGGGATAGTGAGTTCATGGGCAGAAAGTGGGGAGGGGTGGAAACTGATATGCCCCTATCAGAATTAGAGGAGATGGACGCTAAGCAGACAAAATCAACTGGTGTCCATAGCAATGGGACTCTGGGAACATAAAGGAAGGCCACCTAGCTAATAACTCAAGGGGCCAATTTATTAATTTATGATGGCAGATACATGGCTGGTTCATGACTCCATCAGTCATCCACCTGGGGACAACCCTCACTGGTTAAGTCCAGCTAGGGGCAGGTTGATTCAGTAGTATAAAATTAAAACAAATGAAATCAGATGTTCCTAAGAAATATTTCCATCAAACTATTTGTGGGCAGATGAGGCTCAGTCGTGAGGGAGAGAAAACCTCTAATATAGATGATGTAAAGAGGACAGAAATTTGTCTTGTAAACGAAGTCCAGAGGTGTGCAGTTCAGACCTGGGATGGTGACCTGGTATGGTGGCTCCGCATTAATCAGGAACCTAGGCTCCTTCTAACTTGTTGCTCCACCATCAGTCATGCACAGCTCCTCTTCCTTCATGGTCCAATAGTGACATGCTCAGGTTCCAGCCATCAAGTCCACATTCTAGCCAGCAGGGTGGAGGAGGAAGAAGGATGAAGACACAGTTCTTTTTAAGGACAAGTCCCAGAAGTTGTTCATGTTCCATTGGCTGAATGTGGCACCCTTATGCATAACCCTTTCTCTGCTGTAGGGAGTGACTTATCCAAAAGTTGAGGACCAGGCACCAGGCACCTGAGCATTTTTAACAGGCAACCCTGGATCTAAAAGACTCAACCAGCTGTTTCTTTGTTGCCCTCTTTTTTGACTATCACTCTTCAATTAGCATATGCTAATTTGAAAAAGTCCAAGCGCAATTTAATTGCTTTTTAAATTATATTTAAATTATTTCCCTTAGAAATTGGTAAACTCTTTAAGTCACGTGCTTCCCATAACCAGTGAAACAAGGCCGATATGTATAACGCACCGAGTTTCTCCAAACCCCTTAATTTCAACCGTAATAGCTTGCTGTGTCTTTCTACTTCTCTTTCGTGCTCACTTACACATTTGTAGTTTTTTCCCTTATTTTCACAAAAATGGGTAATCATGATACACATTACTCAGTAATTTTCTTTTTGCTTAAGAAATTACAACATGGGGCAGCATGGTGACTCATGCCTGTAATCTCAGCACTTTGGGAGGCTGAGGCGGGAGGATCACTTAAGGCCAGGAGTTTTAGACCAGCCTGCACAACATAGAAAGACCCTGTCTCTACAAAAAATTAGAAAAACTAGCCAGGTGTGGTGGTGCGTGCCTATAGTCCCAGCTATTTGGGAAGCTGAGGCAGGAGAATCACTTGAGGCCAGGAGTTTGAGGTTGCAGTAAATAGCCTGGATGAGAGTGAGACCTTGTCTCAAAAAAAAAAAAAAATAATATACAATGGACATGCCACAGGTTAGGAGCTAGAGATCTGACTCATCCTTTGTAACAGCTGCATAATACTCCAGAGCACAGCCATTGTATAACTGACACAACCATTCCCCTTTGATGGACTCTCCAGTCGTTTCCATTTTTCTGCTACTACAGCCCACACTGCAGTAAACTTCTCATACTGATATCCTTGTATCTTGGTGGTTTTAGTTCTTTGAGATAGTCTTCAAAGTAAGGCTGCTGGGTTAAAAAGTATATATTTTAAAAGTTAAATCGACATTGCCAGATTGGCTTCTAAAAAGACTGGAACAATCGACATTCTTACCAACAATGTACAAAAGTTTTCATCTACCCTAATTCTTACCAGCACTGTAGGTTATTGCTCTTTTAAATTTTTCCATCTGACAGGTAACAAATGGTGCTTTTGCTTTGATGTACATCTCACTGAATCATTAATCCTCCTTCATCTGCTTATCGAAATGCAGAAGAGCATAATGTCAAAGCACACACTCTAGAGTCAGACTACCTGAATTTGAGTCATAGCTCCATCATCTATTGTGTGACATGGGCAAGTTACTTTATCCCTCTGAACCTGTTTCCGTAGCTGTAAAACAGGGATATTACCTATCTCATAAATTGTGATGATTAAATGAGATAATACTTGCAATGTGCCTGAAACAATGCCTGGCACTGAGCAAGCACTAAATAAAGAGCGATTATTATTTACCAATTTTTAGGAACTTTCTGTATTAGGGATATTAGTCCTGAATCTGTCACTTATGTTGGAAATATCTCCCCAGTCATCACGCGTCTGTAACAGAACCAAGATCAATTATATGTAGTGTCATTTCAATTATGGCTTCTAGGTTCATTTCCTGTTTTGTTTATGAAGATCTCCTATGTCGTATGATTATAAAAATAGTCTCCTAAATATTCTTCCAATATCTCATTTTAACACTTAAATTTGTAGTACTTTTGGTATTTATTTTTGTAAATGTCGTGAAGTAGGGGTTTGGTTGCTCTCTAGGCATCTTACTGTAGCTCTCTGCCTCACAGTTACACATATCAGATTTAATTTAGAAGACAACTTCATGGAAAGAGATATACAAGAAAATAAATTATTGTATGCACAGCAATAGGTAATTTAGAGGGTTGTTCTGTAATTCTGGAAACCAATGGGTTTCCATTTTTTTTTTCTTTTAATGGAACTTTGCCCTCCTCTCTTTTAAAAAATTTGGAGTCTTTTTTCAGATGAAGTATTACAGGGAATAAAAATATACAAAACTGAGCTGCTCCTGTTTGAAGTGGTAAAAAGGTGAAGCTTGAGGCATAAGAACCTTGTAAGCCAGGAAAAAGTTTATATTTTATTCTGAAATAATGAGGGAACTATTAAAAGGTTTTCAGCAGAGGAGTGTCACAATCAAATCTGTGTATCAAAGACTACTCTAGCTGCTCTGTAGAGAACAGAGGGACAACAAACAGAAGGACAACAGTAGAGGCAGTGACACCACTAGAAAGGAATCATAATAGTTCTAGCAACAGATAGCGTTCCCTTGGACAAATGTGACAGAAGTGGAGATAATTTTGAGGCATATTCACGTAACACTAAGAGAATTTAATGACTGACAAGGATATCTGGGGGGAGAGGTTTACCAAGAAAGGGAAGACTAGAAGAGCAGATTTTGAGGAAAAAATTTCAGGGTGAGTGTTTAATATGTCGGGAGGGAGATACCTGTGTGTTAATCAAGCAAGTGACATCTAGATGACAGGTGGACATTCAGATCTGGAGCTCAGGGAACATGCCTGAGCCAACGACAGGAATCTGGGAGTTATCAACACACTATAGGAAACCAAAGTCAGGGGAATGGATGAGATTTTTCAGAATCTACAGAGCAAAAAGACTTATGGCAAAGGAGGGCCACTGATTCAGGTGGGCTTTCTCTGACTGTAAGCAACAAAAGCTGTGGCCACAGGGCCTGTTTATTGTTGTACAGGGGATACCTTGTGTAGCCACATGGAACAGCTTGCCTAGTGAGTGTAACTCATTACAAGGATATGAGGAAGTTCACAAAAATTAGAGAAGCTTAACATTCAAGAAAGTCAGGAAATCTGGGCAACTAAGGGCCTCTCCTATTCCTCTCAGGAACTCTCATGCCTCTGACATGTTATCTTCTGGGCCCACAGGGTATGGGGAAGGGGTAGCCTCCCAGAGGAAAAGTGAGGTGCTATTCTCAAAAGGGGGGAAGAAGATGCAAGTTAGACAAATGTCCACTATGTGGACCTGCATTCTTTAACATGAACGATTTTAAAAAATACCTCCACTCAAAATACTGTGGAAAATGGATGTATCTTCTCCTCCTTAAACCTAAAATAATTTCCAGTGATCACATCCAGTGGTAAGTCTAAGATTTCTAGGTGATGCTCATTCTCCTCTAGTTCTTAACCCCATCTTGATAATTTCAATAATTTGCAACTTATGGATTTATTGGTATATTTAACCATCACCAACACACCCATATGCATTAATGAGGGGACACTGACATCAGAATGGCTCAGCTCCAATGGAGGGGAATTCTGCAGGGACTAACTTGGATGAAGCTCAAACTTCAGCCATGTACGGGTAGATGAGGGGTAGAATACTGTAATGAATAAAGAGAGGAAGAAACAAAAACAAGGCAAGCTAGACGTGGGGTAGAGCCTATACATCTTATTCCTGCAATAGATCACTGGGCGGTAGCTGGTATTTATATCTTCCTCTTTCACTATACATTCCCCCCGCCCCCTCTCTCTCTATATATAATTTTTAAAAATTCAGTCAAGAATTTTTGACTAACAGGGTGACTCAAACCTTCATTCCTGACCAACCCTGTTTGGGGTTGTCTAAGTCTTCTAAATCCTCACAGATATCAGCACTCTGTAAGTCAGTCTCTTTTCTGTTTAATACTTTAATGCTCACAAGAGATCTTAATAATGCTACAAATGCAACCAGTACGGTAATGTTGCAACTTGGGGAATCAATGTCCAAATACTAGGTTGGATTTAAGCACAAAGAGGTTTACTTATCCTGAACACAGAAAGGGTCTGGATTTTATTCTATACCCACTGGTAAATTTCTGGGTTTGAGCTTGTTTTCTTCACTTTAAATTGTCCAGTGCAATCCAAGAGCCATTCCAAGTCAATGGTCTTAGCTTTCTTTATCCATTTCAAATTGTCCTATTGCCAACAACTACCTGGTTTCCCAAATTTTGCCATCAATAGGCACATGATTCCAAATGTCAATGTGGGATAACACTACTAGCTGTTTTGCCACTACAAACTGCTAATTTTCCTCCATGGGACACAGAGCAAGAGTCATTGCAGTCCTTAACTCAGTCTCAGTGCGGTAATGAATTCCAGATCCTCTACATGTTCCTGAGGGTTTGAAGCCTAATATTTAGCTCTCGGGTATCAATTTCTGTAAACATTCAGTCATTTGGTAACGGCAACAGAAACTCATTTTGGCTGACAAACAGGGAACTTACAAGGAGGATATATGGTAGTCTATACAATCAAAGGAAAATGTGGATAACCAGGCCTAGAGAACAGGAACCAGGGTATTTGGAGATCTCCTTGCATCAACTCTTTTATGGTTTCTTTGGGATACTATCATCAGAATGACTTAACTCCTGTAACTTTGTTTGGTCAACTCTCCTAAGAATCAAAGTCCTGGTGGGAGGGAAATTTTGATAGGATAACCCTGGATTGCTTAAATCTCAGCCAAGGTGAATGAGGGCAGACTACTGCAATCTACAGTTCCATGAATACCACACGGAATGGGAAGGAGTAGCTTTCCAAAGGAAAAGTGGGGATCTATCACTAAAGGAAAGGGGAAGTGATTTCGGGCAGGCTGAAGCAATGGATGTCCACTATACCAACATTTAAATGATGGGGAGAATAGAACCTACTATGGAGCAGTAGCCAGGAAGTTGATAAGAAAATGAAAAGTGTCATAGCACTCAAGGGAAGAGATTTCAAGGTGCTGGTGGGAGTTGTCTGTGCTGCTTAAAGTTCAGATAAGACGAAGGTGTAATGCATTTAATAACTAAAAGGTCATTATCGACTACCTGCAGTGACTCAAGGACTTTTTTTTTTTTAAAGTGTCTTTTCCCCTTCTCTCTGCCTAATGTGGATACTGCTATAAAGGTCTTAATAGACTAACATCAGTTGAGAACTGGAATATCTTTTATGAACACTAAAACTATATAATTTTAACAATCCAAATAAACCCATTTGAAAGAGATATGCTTTAAAAATTAAGGAACAATTACTGAGCTTTGAGTTTCTCAACCAAGGTGTAGCAATCTGAATTGAGTAATGGATGATGAATATATTTTAATATCCACTAATATAAAGGTATTTTCAATCATTTAACAAAACAGGCTCAGTGTTAAGTAACTTGCCAAGGTCAAACAGTAAGCACTTAATTTTTAGAATTCTTTATTTTTTAAATAACTTTTAAAAGTAATGTGGGTAGTGTAAAATATTCAAATACAGAAAAGTATAAAGTTGAAAGTCTCATGTAATCTACACTGTTCAAAGAAAGTCATTTATAGACTTTTCTATGCATTTATAAACATAAGCACACATTTTTAAATGAGTTCACATTATACACTTTTCTATCAATACCTTGTTTCACTTAATGTATCATGGCCATTATTCCATGTCTTTACACAATAAATGTACTTTATTCATTTTAATATTTACATTTTCTTATATGGCAGAACCGTCTCTTATTTAACCCATCCTTTCCTGGTGGACACTTAGGTTTTCTTCTGTTTTTTTCTACCATGCAAATTTTATGCTTCTGCAATATCTTAAATATTCTCTCAGTTCCTGTCTTATTTTGTCTTCCACTCTGGAAAATAATTTCAGTGTGGCCATGACCTCTAGTTTAATAAATGGATCTGTCAAGTTTCAATGTTGGTAGGTACTACCTTAGTCAGGACTTAATTTCAAGTAATAGAAACCCAACTCAAAGTAACTTAAGCAAAAAACGGTATTTATTGGTTCACATAACTGAAAAGTCCAGGGGATATACTAGCTTCAGGCACGGTTGGATCCAGGGGCACAAATGTTGTCATCAGGATTCAAGTCTCTCTATATTTTGGCTCTGCTTTCCTCTGCACTGGCTTCATTCTTTGACTGGTTCATTCAATATGGTAGGCCCTGTTGGTTTGAGTTTTTCATTCTACAAAGCTAAAGCACCTCAATAAAGACAGCTTCTCCTCCTCCACAGTTTAGTAAAACTGCTAGGGTTGAGTATCACTGGACCAACTTGAATCACACAACCATTCCTGAACCAATCACTATGGTCAAGGAGATGGGATTTGCTGATTGATGAGGTCCGAATTACATGAAGCCCAAGGTTGGGTCAGACTCTTTAAACCACATGGACTAAAAATAGGAAGAGGTGGTCCCAAGAAACATCAGGAAGTTCTTACAATGAGATAGAACGGATGCTGGGCAATGAAAAACAACTGATGTCCAGGATAAGATGAGACACGGAAAAAGCTTAACCTCTGCTCTTGAAGTTGAATGGTAACAGCTGGCATTGTTTCTTCCTTGGTAATAAACGTATTCTTAAGGAAAAACAACAACAACAACATGCACACACCATAAGGGATAGGTTTGTCCCATTCGCAGGAAGCCTGCAGTCCATTTGAATGGAATAACAATCACGTCCAATAGCATACTTTGGATGATACCATAGAGTTTCAACATAAGCAAACTCAGTGATCACGAGTCTGAGAGCCCAACCATCCAATGATGTAAAGCAAGACAACTTCCTTTCACTGGCAAAAAATTCTGTGAGGTTATTTGAGTCAGTGGTAAATTTTAAGTTCAACAGAAAACTTTTCTTGTGTTCCTTTAAGTCTTTTGCCAAGTTGAACCAGTACATTTCTATGAGTACTGATGAATCAGACTCATCTCTGTATTAACTGCAGAAGAGAGAAACGGACACTGCTTTTGATCTGCTGTACTCCTTCCACAAAGGATAGGCGAGGTCCCAGGTGATGAAAATGATCAAACAGTAGGCAAGCATAGAAGCTTATTCTGTACTTAAAATCTCTAAAAAGCTGCTGGTCAAGGAGTGTACAGCATGGTCACTCCTGTTGTGAACATTATGTCCTGGTTGGGTGAGGTGTGGGTTGCTTCTATTCAAAAATCCTTGGTGGAATTAGGCACAAGATAGGCTAAAATCGGCTACAGTCTTTTCAAGGTCAGTCTGATTGTAGCAACATGTCAGAAAAGGCAGGCTGAGTTGGGTAAATAAACAAACAAACAAGGTACCCTCAGTAGGGCCAGACATACCAATAGCCAGGATATGATCTGGAGGAACAGGCAGATTAATAATGCAGCTCTGTAAATTAGTTTTACCCTTGGTACTCCAGGGTTAATCCATAGGGCCTTGCTCTGGATATAATTTTCCAATCTGAAAGGGCCAGTCAGGTACACCAGCTTTCATTTTTCTGCTCATCTGCCCGAGAACTTTCAGCTCAGAAGGTGGCCATATTCTCAATCCAGACTTGAGGTTCTGTTTAGGAGTCAATGCTACATCTGGGAGCCACAGGGGTCGGCAGAGCCATGTTTGTCAAAGTTGGCCCTACTTTCTTTGGTAATCAAGTGTTTACCTTCTGTAACTCAGCCCATCTCTGAGAAACATCTTAGAAACAAGTCAAGGCCTCACATTGGTTGAATGGTGCTGCTGAAAGATTTAGATGAGATTTGAGGCATGGAGATAGTAGGCAAACTCCTAGGTTTGTTTTAGGCTTTCTGTTTTTCCAATCACCAAGTCTTATATGCAGTGTACATTAAAGACTCTTGAGCAGATGATCACCCTCATCTTAAACTCATCTAAGGAGGCAATGACTGGCAGTGCAGATCAATGTCTTTTCCTGTAAAGTACAGGAAAAAACAGAGGAAAAAAAAGAGCCGACAACTTGAAGGTAGAAAATTGAGCTAGAAGGTAATTTCTTCTTTGACAAATAACAGTTGTATATACAAGCAGGCTAATCATCATCCAGATTTTATTTTTATTTGTTGAGGGTTTGCAGTCTAGAGGAACCAGACCTTGGCCTCGTTTGATGACATGTAGAATCAGTCATGTAATTACTATTAGTCTAGAGGATAAGAGACAAGGATATAAAGAAACCATTCCCAATGTTTAACCAGTGCATTCATTAGAGTAGCTCAGGATAGCTGGCCCTTAAATTGACTGTGACATAAAGGAATGAGATTTTCTCATGACACAAATTGAAGTCTCCTTGTTTCAACATGGTCTGAGAATTTATGAATTGAATCCTTCCTGTGGAAACAGGTTGTCTTAATGCCTGAGAGTATCTCATGGCAAGGAACGAAGTCAGCCATTCTGAATCAGTGTAAAACGACAGTATTGAGACAGATGAGATTCCGCTGTAACATCCACAAGGACAGAGGCTCTTGAGTCTATTAGTAAAATATTTAGCTGCAGTCTTTGTAGATTTTTTTTCAAGTCAGTCAATGTTTCCATAAAAAATGTAGGCAATAAGCTATTTGAAATGCCAGAGCAAGTAAGCAATCATGGCCTGGCCAAAGGGCCTGTCTCCAACTATCCCTACCACCTATAGTTGATGGCATCAGACATCAAAAGACTCATCTTAAAAAGAACATCTCTTACTGGCTAGAAGAAATTTTCCAATGGTTACACTTTAAATCACATTTATGAGATGGGATGTTCCAAGATTGTCTCTTAAGGATCAGCTGTTACATGTAGTTAGAGCTGAGTAGCCATAATACTGGTGAATAGGCAGATATGCCACTGAAGGAGGAATTGTTTGGGATTTTTTGTTTAAGGTTATGAGCTCATTTATCTTGGAAATGATAGAAAAACTGAAAAACAAAACAAAACAAAAACCCCAAGCAACAGTGTAACTGCCACTAGTTGAGTAATATAGTGACTTGTAGTTTGAAAAGATGAGTGATAAACAGGTACTGAGCCCCTTTAGGAAATGTTGGCAGCATGTGAATTCTGCTTTCATAGTTAATGGCTATCTCTTGCACATGAAGTAGAGTACCATGGCTGATGAGAGCTCAAATGTACAGGTTGGTCTAATATAGCCTCAATGAGTCACCACCTTCAATACCAGCTTGCTGGCAATTCAGGTATCCATGGAGAGTCAAGACTTCAAAATCATGTACTTCAAGTACCACTAGAACATCTTGTTTGTGAAAGAAGTTGGTTAAGGGGGTTTGTCAGTGTAGGGTGCACAGAATTGCTCTCTGGCTATATCCGATTCCAGTCAATGGAAGTCCATCTGGGGTGGAGGGCTGTTAATCTAGGTTCACTTGACACCACTTTCAGCCCATGTGACTATTTTGGGGGGCAAACACATGCCCATCTTGCACTTTTCTAAGTTTGCACACAGTATTCCTAACAATATTCAGCATTGACTGAACATGGATTGGGTTGAGTGGAGGTACAGAAAAAGATCAGAATGCCATTTAGGTCAAACATATTGCTGTCTAGGGCAGTGGTTTTCAAACTGTGTTCTGTAGAGTTCTAGGTGTTGCAAGGAAGTCCCCTTAGGTGTCACCATGGTAGTAAAGGAAGATGCTGTGGCAGGCTTCAGGCCCCTATGCCTGCTTCACTGCTTCATCCAGAGCAGCTTCACTTTTATTCTGGGCTTCCACATAATTTTCATTCAAAGGGCTTCACGGCCACAAAGCCTTTGGAAAACCATTGATCTAAGAATAAGTTGTTCACAAAATGCTGAAATACAAAAAATAGGTCACAGAAACCAGAAACTGTGTGAGCAATGCCTGTGGTAAGCCAAGAAGGCATTTTCCTATTCATTTTTTCCCTAATGTGGGCCACCTTACAGATTGATGAAGTTAAAGCTCAAGTCTGTTATAAATTCTGCTTGCCTGCACCTGGGCTTATAAGTGACTATTAGAGAACAAGGCTAATGATTTTAAGTTGCAATAGCACTGGGGTTTTTTGTATACATCTGCAAAATGCATCCATTTCTTTGTAAATATTACTCCAAGAAGTTCATGGCTAGATGACTTCTCTTCAAGTATTGGTAGGATCTCAATGGGCCACAACTCAAAGTCTAAGACAATATTTCCTTCTCACCCTTCTTCCCCTTTTCTCCATTCTCCTCCTCCCTTCCTTTCCCAATCTCCTTACCCACTTGAGATGCAATACCCCTGAACTAAGTTTATGGTACATTTCTAGGGACAGAGAAGTATATTGCTAACTGTCATGGAACTCACCCAATTTTTCCCCTCCCATGTATCCCCACAAATCTTCTAGAGATTCCCTTGACAGAAAATAAAGGTAATGGTCAAGAGGCAGGACTCTCAGATGGTAGAGACATACTAATTCAAGCAGTTAATGACAAAGTATGAGAAAAGGGGGCTACAAGGATGTTCTGTTTATTATGTCTCCAGGGCAACCCTTTGGCAATCAGGAAGCACTGGCTATACCGGTCTGATACACTTTCTGTGTCTCATTAAAAGGAAGATGCAAAAGTAGCACTATGTTTGATTAAACTTAGAGGACACACTGGGTTAAAAAGCTAAATAGGGCTTTTTGCTGCAAGTCTTAATACATTACACTGAATTATAGACTGGGGGAAGGGACACATCTTACAGTATTTTACTACTTTATTAGACAACAGAAGCTCTATAAGACATATATACATATGTATATATACACAGTACTGCTCTAAAAAAAAAAGGATGGCTCATTTTGTGTAAATATTAGTTTGGGGACAGAGATAGTATCCAGAAATATCAGTAAGACCTAGAAAAAGAACAAGGATCCCTAGTTAATTAGGCCATCCATCTTTGGGAAGACCATGAAAACTGACAAAACATCTAAAAGTAGCTTTGTGTTTCATGCTGGGCAGCCTTGTCAGAGTACATGCATTTTTGACTGGACAATCTATCATGTGGAGACAGTATGCTCCTAAATCTTAGGGATATTGCCATGGCATACGGGTCTAGGTGCAGTTATCACATAATTACACTTATAACATCCTGTATGACCAGGGCACCTGATTGGGAAATTGGAAATTTTCCTGGGGTTCCCTGTCTCCAGCCATTTTTAACACTGTGGGTAATGTGGAAGCTAAGTTAATTCCAAGGAAAGCACTGGACTGGGAGTCAGAAGGTCTGGCCTCTACCACTTCGTAGCTGTGACACCTTGGAAAATTGCTTAACCTTTTGAATTTCCATTCCTTCATTTGCAGAAAGTGATTATAATTAAGAGATAAATGTATGTAAAGGTGCTTTGAAACTTTAAAGTGCTATATAAACAGGGGATTACTATAAAGTTTCTACCTTGATGTATCAAGAGGCCTTTTCTGACATCTGATTGGAGCCTTGTGAGATGCTGTTAGGTAAAGGGATTCCTTGGTAGAATTTCTTACATTTGTGTGAAAGTCCTGGTTCCTGAGTAATCCCAAACATGATGTTATTGAGTTCACTGCGCCTTTGTTTTGATCCCAGTGGGTCAGAATATCTGCTTTCTCATTCAGTAGATGACTATACATTTGAAGTAGAAAAAGAACAGGGTCCAGTGACCTTGATGGGATCCTAGACAGTTCACAAACTTCAATCATTTGCAATTGTGGGGTATAGCCCAATGCTGTTCTCAAAGAGATGTTGCCTTTCTTCAGACAGCATTAATAACTAAAAATCCCCTGGTCCAAATTTATTGTGTCTCTCTGAAGGCTTTAATTGAAGAAATGAAATGCACACTCATAGAACAAACTATGTCTTTGTTGTGATAAAATAGCTTCAGCTGTTTGGCGTGAGGACTCTGACTTCACTACAAAGGGCTGTGCTGGGTAGAACAGGACAGGAGTGGAGGTAAAGGCCACATCATAATGGCTGAATGTCTCTTGGGTCACAGTGGTCCACTGGAATGGTATCTTCTTCAGTAGTAAGGTGGTAGGAATCACCATAGGCAAAAATCCAGGTACCAGATCTGTAGGCTGATGGAATAGCAGAAGGAAGGTAGTCAGAAGGTCCAGGTGAACACTCAGCAATCAGGAGGCACAGGACTAGAAGGGGCAGGGACAAAACAGGTGAGATAACAAATGCACAGAATTACAAAACACATGACTGTAACACTGGGGTAGGCCTGCTGTCAGCATATCAGCTGCCTGATGGGTACTAATTCTTGACAAACCTGGCTTCAACACTGATGAATGATGAATCAAAACAAAAAGCAAACAACCCTCACCCCACAGAGAAAAACACAAAAGCCTTATTATCAGCAATTGTTAATCAGAACAGAAAGAGTTCTCTGGCAAAGACTGTCTCTCAACTTCTGAGAACAAACTATCTCAGGAAAGCAGCAAACAGTAACTATCCCAAGCCTCATACCTTGGGGGAGTAATCTGATTATATTTAGGCTGCTGGGCATTAGTTGGCGTGGAGAGGAAATGGCTCCACAAGTGGCACAAAAAGAATTGAGATTTTAAGTTTATGTACCAACAATAAAGCTAATGAGATATTGCCTTTCTTCCTTTTCCAATGTGGTCCTCAAATTGTCTCCTTGTAAAAGCAGCCCTTAACTTTCACTTTAACAAGATTCCATCTTGAGTAGGAGAGAATAAGGCGTTGCATTCTTCTGTAGGTAATACCGCATTCAACATATCAGTTTCTCTTTATGCATGAGGGCTCCCTAGATCTTTAAAATTTAGAATTAAAAAATAGTAAAACAGGAAATAAAGGCAGAAACATAGCGCATATCTAGTGACTTTTCTTCTAATTAAGAGAAATTTTAGTTATCACACAGCAATTAAGCAAACACTTACTGAGTGCTTATTCTGAGATAGCCTGCCCTCTATACTCCTCCTTTCTAATAAATGCTTCATCATAGGTGGTGGTATGTATGGGCAAAGATGCATTAAACAAGGCCCTTGCTTTCAAGGAGTTTGCTATCTGCAAAAAGAGCAAATGCAGGTAAATATTTTACAAGATTTTGTATACCAGGATAAAGATATATGTCATAAAACTTAAAGAAGTTCATTTCTGCCTAAAGTCAGGAAACTTACAGAAAAGAGAGCATCTGAGTTGAATATTGAGGAAATGGCAGAGTTTTCAACAGGTGAACAACCAGAGGAGGGCATTTACTAGAGTACAGGAGAGAGTATGAACGAAAGTGCAGAGGTGGCAAAATAATAATGCATTTTGGAAAATGACAAGTACCGTAATTCACTTTGGATGAAGCATCCTCAATTTGCACTGAGGATCTAAACAAAAACTCAGGTCTTCTAATTCCCAGTAACAGCGCTGGTGGCAGTGCTTGCTCAGTCGTTGTCTCTCTTCTCACAGCAAGGTCAACAGTCCCAAGATTGAAAAATAAAAAATAATCTACCTCCAGTGTTCCTGCCACATCCTGACAAGCTCTTTCAGGTTCCAGGTCCAGTTCTTGAAAATTTGGAAATCTGGAGTCCATAGCTGTGGCTACAATGAAAGACATCTGCTCGAACTATTGCAGAACACTGTAGTGAAACTTTTTCAACTTCCAATCCTGGACATCTTGTTTTAACAAAGAATTTCAAGCTTTGAGTTCCAGTTGTCTTTTGCCTCTTTTCTTCTGAGGAAAGCATCTTATCACCACAGTCTTAAGATTCTTTTGAGGTACATCCAGATTTACTTATAAAAGAGCTAAAAGACCAACACATTTTTCTTCAAAACAGTCATTTCTCTGGAAGTGAGATTATTTGTCTCTGCCCTTTAGGTAAAGGGAATAGTCAACTGATTTTTTTCAGACATTTGAATGAAATAGTATAATTGGCTAACATCTAATCAGACAAAATACACTTAAAATGTGTTTGTGTTCACTTGCTTAGAGCTGTACCACTTGGTAAGCACCACTCCACAAAATGAAAATGTTTGAAATCCAACTGTTCAAACATTTTTAGTGCTTGCTGGATAATGGCCTGGAATTTGATAAAAGCAGCTGACAATTAACAAAGAAGCAAAACCTGGCATTTTGGCCATCTTAGTATCACAATTGCAAGCAATTTGAATACAAGGCAGGCTGGGAAAAAGTTAAGCTTTGAATCACTTCCAAATCTACTGATTTTGAGGTTCTGCAGGAGATCTAACAAAACTCTCCAGAGAATGTTAACCTTCAGTTAATAAAAAACCCCAAACATCTTCAGGAATTGCATGCCTGGTTCAGTCTGTTCCAGTCAGCCCACTTGCTAAAAATCCACACACACCATTAATTAGCTGAGCTTGGCAGCACCATTTAAAAATAAGCCTTTTCACTACCAACCATACAGACTAGGAATAAAAAGTAGGAGCAAGTAATGGATGGCAACCATAGTTGTGGAAAATGGTCAAAGAGTCAAAAAGGTAGTCAGGCACCAGTACAAGCAGCACAAAACAAAGAGTTGCTGGGCCAAAGATTAAATAAGCTTCTTGATACTACAGAACACATCTACGCCTAATTGTAGCTGCTTTATAGTGGGTGCCATTGTACCATATGCATCAGCCACCCTTCAGGCACCCCATGGTGAAACAAAATTCAAAATAGAAGCCAAGCAGGGGAGTGTGGTTACCCCGAATATCCATTATGCATAGAAACAGCTCACATATCCCAGGGACTCAAACAGGGGCTTCAAATTGGTTGTGAAGGGTCCCAAATGACATCTAGGCCTCAGTTTCCTCCCTGTGGCATAAAAGAATCATAGTTCTTAACTCTCCTGCGTCACATCCCCCACTGAAAACTTGCTAGCGATGGATTATCATTCCGCTAAACTAACCATTCCCACAAATTTCCGCATACAATTTCAGGGAGTTTGGGAACCTCCAACTCCAATCCAAGGTTTTCAGGTTCAAAATGCAAGGACTGGATAATTGCTAAATTGTCTTACAGCTCAAAAAACATCACAAACAATAATCAACCTTTACGTACACCTACGCTTTGTAGTTTACAAAGCGCTTTCAATCCCACACACATTGACAGGCAGAGGAGGAAACTGAGGCGCAGACAAATTACAGAGTGACTTGCCTAAGGTCACTCGGCCAGCTGGTGGCTAGGCCCGGAGGCAAACTCAGGTCTTCTGACTCCGGAGCTCTTCTCCCCACCCCGGAGCTGCCGCCAGAGCTCCCGCCCCTCACTAAGGCGGCATGAGGAGGAAAAGGCAAAGTAGAAAGCCCACCACCAACCATCCTCCGGCCCCCTCCTGCCCCCCCAACTGGGTCCGTGCAGGCCCGGAAGGGTGGCGCCAGGCTTCCAGGCCGGCCCCGGCCACCCCCGCCTCCCCGGCCGCGCCAAATCCCGCTGCCGCCGCCGCCTCCCCCGGAGCGGGGCGGAGCAGCTGCCCCCCGCCACCGACCACCCGGACAACTCCTCGTCGAATCGCAAACGCATAGGCCGCCGCCCGAGTTCTGCGTACGAGAAGAAAGACGCGGCGCGAGCGCCAACGGCCACCGGGCGCGCGCCGCGGCGGCCGGGCCTGCGCCCCAAGAGCTGGATGCCAGAGCAGGAGAAAGAGCCGCCAACCGATCGCTCGATCGACCGCGCGCCCACTCCTTCGCCCTACCAGACCGGGGAGGGGGGGAGGGCGCGCCAGGGCTTCTTCGAGTTAGGGGCCTGACTCCCCGGCGACGAGACAAGATGGCTCCTCCGGTCCGCGCCGCAGCTACCGTCCAGACTGCGTCGCTCGGCCCGCCCCCGGTACTGTTTCTTTAAATGGCGGAGAGGGTCAGGAAAGCAGGAAGAGAGGTGCGCGCTCTCACGTGACAGGGGCGGGACCGGCCAACCAAGATCCGGTCACGTGGGGTTACGCTTCCCGCCAATCAGGAGGCGGTGCATAAGGGCGGGGGCGGGAGGCGCTGCGGCTTTGTGATTGGCGGAATGCGCCGCGGAGGCCTCAGGGGCTTGGGGCGTCGGGGATTGCGCGAGGTGGCCTGGGCTGTGTGCACCAGCGGAGACAAAGCAGTGGCTGCTGTGGCGGCGGCGGCAGAGCATCGTTAAACACCGAATTTCGCGGAGCTGAGTCCTGACATCATCTCGTTTAGCGCGCGCGCGCGCGCGGGCGGCGGCGGCGGCGGCAGCACATGGTTCCGAGAGCGCGCTGCGGTTGTTGGGTTCCAATTCCTTGGGGAGGGACAAAGGGAGCTGTGAGCTCCGGGCAACGCCCGGTTGGGTGGCGCGCTCGCCGCTGCCCTCGTTCGGGTCCTTGAAAACTGGGACTAACTTCTCTCCGCGAGGGGGAGGCCACGGGACCGAGGCCGGGGAAGGGCCTGAGAGGCTAAGGCCGCTGTCTGAGGGAAGTGGGGGAGGGGCGCGGGCCGCCTGAGGTAATTTGGGCGGGTCGATTGTGAGGCGTTTCAGGGGCCAGTGTGAGGTAATTTGACCCACCACCCTGAGGAAATTGGGGCGGGACAGCAAGCTGGGTTTGGTCGGGCTTTGAAAAAAATCGTCAGCGCCTGGGAGTTTTTTCACTTGAGAGGTGGCGAAGCTGGAACCAGCGCCATATGCACTCCACGGACACCTTGGTCGCCGATTTAGGGTCTATTTAAGGAACCTCGCAGCACTGGTGGTGAAGATACAGGTGCTTGTTCCGTTTTCTGACAGAAGTGGGTAAATTTCCCGATTGGTAAGTTTCCGGATTGGTAAATTTCCTGAGGAGGAAATTTGGGGGAATAAAAAAGTGTCGAAGAAAATGAAGATGGAGCAGTAATAAACCGCCGACTCAAGGACCCTCTACTCCAAGACCATCCACATTCGACTCAGATTTTCCGGATTGAGCTATCGCAACTTAACGTTAAAAGCTCCTTGGGACTGCAGGTTTATGAGATCAGTGAAATAGTTCCAAAATATTACGTCATAGTCATTGAGAAGAAAAAAAGAAGAAATCAATTGTATTTTTAAACATCTCTTTGAATAATATCTTGGATAGATACTAGATAACCTTGGTTAAGTGTCATTAAGGAGTACAAACTTATTAAACCTTTACTGGAAAGAATTCTGGAAAAACCATTCCATTGTAAGGTTATATTTCCCAGTTAGTGGGTAAAAGACTGGAGACCTCCAGTTATGGCCTTCACGAATTACAGCAGTCTGAATCGAGCTCAGCTAACCTTTGAATATCTGCACACAAATTCGTAAGTATCCTATAGGTGCCACCGAGGTAACCAATAACTCATTCCTTGATAATACGGAAACCCTTTCCCCAGAAAATTTTGCTTTTTTACTTTTTGGGATGTATCAATGGAGTGAAATGTATCACTGGATGTCATGAGCTCTGTATTGAAGAACTGAGATCAGTGAAATAGTTGTTGCTAATCCAGAAGAATCTGATTTTCATTTATTGGATCGAAATTTTCTAAATGCAAACTTTAGTTATTTGAAGTCAATATATTGAGTTATTTCATTCAAGTGTTTGATAGGAATCCAACAAATTCTGCTCTATTGGATCGCCAGAAGTTGGACTATTCTAGTATCAACTGTTTCTCCTTTCTAGTGAGGACAGCCCAAACGTTTGGGTTTATAACAAGTGTTTACTTTCTAACAAGGCTAAAAAAGAATGAAGACATTTAAATGACAACTTGTGACAAGAATATTTTTTTTTTCCCAGTAAATAGTTGGCTTTGTCTTACTGGGAAATTGTTCCCTACAGCCCATATAGTTTGTATATACTAAGCAGGAAATGGCAGTTTGTTTAAACTCTTGATTTAGATAGTCGTTCCCCCAAATTTCTGCAGAAACATACGCGCTCAGGGTTCTTGAGTTCATGAAGAGATTACCATCACTCCAGTTTGGTCTGGAATGTTTCGTGGTTAATCCTGGTACCCACTCTCTTTTGAAGTTATCCAGTGGGGTCAAAACTACTTTTGTGTTTTAATACATTCACCTGTTACTTTTGAGATGAAGGTAAGTATTCTGTGATTTTAGTACCTGGAGAGGTGATGAGCAGCTAGATGAATGGTCCAGAGTTATATGAAGAACCACCTTCAGAGTTGAGAGTGTAGACTTCAGCTGTCCAATAATAGCAGTGCAATGATTTTTAGCCTTTTATAGAAAAGAGAACATGTTATTTGTGATTCCATAATGTCCTTAATTTTTTGCTGTTTTCCTATCAAGGAAATACAATTTTTCTGAGTAGTGAAGTAAATCGCCAAATAATGAGAGCCTCATTTTATTTTGTTTTGTTTAGGAAGCTTATTGAATTACAGAATTTTAGAGAAGGTACTGCAGAGATCATATAAATGATTTCTCACACACTCATGATGGACCTGAAACCCAGTTAGATGAGGTTACCGATGTAAGGTTACTCAGCTAATTGATGGGACAGTCTTGGGCAAAATCTATAATGTCCTTTGTATTTGAATTGCCATGTTAAGAACAGCAGTTGAAGGCCGCTTAGATGTTCATGAATGTGTTGGATAAATAGTTATTTTAGTTCTGAGTTTTGGAATGACGGTGCAAATCTGGAAGGATGGATTTTATGATAATCTTAGAAGACTATGACCTGGACTTCAGAATCTGAGATCTTGTTCCAGCTTTACCAAAGGCTTTATGTGATCATAAAATAGTAGTAAAAGTTAATTGCTTCATGCCTGTCACTGTTGTGAACATTGTCTAAAATAATCTTTACAGCAACCCTATGGGGTAAGGATTATTCCCATTTTTCATATGAGGAAACTGAGGCTCAAAGAGATTAAGTTACGTGTTAATACCATGTTTCCCCGAAAATAAGACAGGGTCTTATATTTATTTTTCCTCAAGAAGACACCCTAGGGCTTATTTTCAGGGGATGTGTTATTTTCCCCTCAAAACCTCAGCTTGCAGCACGCACAGGATGGGGGGGACCTGACGGGGAGCTGACCTTGTTGGTGGGGCTGCCCGCATCTTTCGTGTCACCTCTGGGGTAGTAGCTGGCACGATGGGGCAGATGAGAAGGGCTGTTCTTCTTTACCACTCTTGGAGGAAATGCATAGGTTTTGCAGATATGCTGCGTAGCCACGCCCATCACTAAGTCTTATTTTTGGGGTAGGGCTTATATTGCGCAAATGCTTAGAAATCCTGCTAGGGCTTATTTTATGGGTAGGTCTTATTTTCGGGGAAACACGGTAGCTACGTAGCTAAGTGGCGGGATTTGGGCCCCATTCGTTAGTGCTTTTAACCATTAGGCAGTGCTGAGTCTAGTCAGTTTTATTTTCAAGGGCCTGTTTGCTTGTCTATAAAGCAAAGGGTTTACTTCCCAGTTTAAAGTCTTCAGTTTTATCTCAGTCTCTAATTTGAAAATTCTGGGATATTTCTCCCTCCTTTTTTTTTTTTCTTTTGCAGTTTTATAGCTTATTAATGGTAGTTATATAGGCAGTGCCAAGGAAAAGAAGCAAACTTCAGTTAATTCACTTGTTGAAGTTGGAGAATTTTCTGTGACTCTGACTTACCCATGTTGAACAGGAACCACCTGCTTGCATGAACATTTGAGGTTTGGAGTATCATTTTGGAAACTCTGGGATTTCTTATTTGGATCACAACTTTGACATTTCAAGTTCTACTCTTCAGTGTGTCTAGTCTTACCAGAAGAAAGTATGAACCCTAGAACACCAAGTTAAATTTTTTGCTTGTAACTAATTTTAAGAGATTTCTTTATTGCGGTGACCTGATTAGAAGTTCATTTTTAGAGAAAACATTTTTAAATTCTCACATGATGTGACTTGTAACATACAGTGATGGAAAATGAACCATCTGTGTGTTACATGGTTCAGTAAGTCACCTTCAGAGAAGGTAGGATTTGTCTTATAGTACCTTCTCCTTTGTTCTGTTAAAATTTTTAAAACATAAGACCATTGTAGAATGTCTGGTAGCTACGATCTTGCCATATTGTGAATTATGAAAAAAATGGCCTTTGTTTACCTCTCATTTAATATAGACTTACAAGCAGAGCCCAGACTAGAATGTTGGAGATCAGTGTGGTGAAGTGAAAAGACTGTGCTTGGGAGCCAGCCAAACCTGTGTTTGACTGTTTCCTGGCTGTGGCCTTGGGCAGGTCAGCTTCTTGGTCCTCAAGTTTCTTCATCTGTAAGATGGGGCTAATCTGAAAACGTGTATGAGAATTACGTAAAATAATGTTTATAAAGTTCTTAGCTCATACATGGTATACAATAAACATGTACGTGGTGATTGTTCTGTTTGTAATAGTTTATGTAAATCAAAAGTTGATCAGTGTGTGGCAACTTAATGTTTGGTGCTAGTGGTTAGGCAGATAAATTGTTAGTGAGTTCTGGAACATCTGTTAGAGACAGTGAACATCTGTACTGAACTACTTTTGTATGTGGTTTGTGGTAACTGTTGATGGTTATTCTCTTGGTTATATCAGTGTTGAGGCTTAAAACAGTCCTGGGAAATTCTCATGGTAACCTGACAGTCCTAAGCTAATTTCTTTTAATACTGGTTGTTGCTAGTATGAGATGATAAAAATTAGGGTTTTTAAATAAATGGAGTTTTATGCTGTTAATTCTCTTTGCTGATGGGTTTTGTGACTGGTATTCCAGATGCAATAGTGGTCATGATGTTCCTTTAGCATAAGATGCATATCTTAAGTCACTTCGTTAGCAGTAAACTGCTAAATGGTCTGATAGAGCAGGATGTTTAGTATGAGATGCCTACTGTTTATGCCTATTCTTTTTGGCACCTTTAATAACTTACTGTCTTGGCCATATGATATTTTTGGGTTATTTTATCTGTATGTGAAGTGAATGTAGAGGAACCTGTCAACTCAGAGACTTAAAAGACTTTTAAGCCTATTGAAATGTAGGTTCACACACTAAATATATTAAATCCATTTGAATATGAATAGTTGCTCCAGAATTTCTCAGCTTTATTTTCTAGCAATTAAGGTAATTAACTATTGTCAATAAATCCAGGAACTCAACGGAAGCTATCACTATGTGATCGCTTGTGGATAATCTGTTGGTTTCAATCAGAATATTTATATTCAGGTTGAATATAAATAGGAAGACCATTTTCCTTACATAACAAGCTAATTTACACGTGAATTTGTTGTTGGAAATGCTGAGCCGAAAAACCATTTCTGCTGTGGCACAGTGGTATAAAAGCTACAAACAGTTGAAAGTGGACGGGTTTGTTAAAAATCTTTGTCTTTGGCCTGCTGCGGTGGCTCACACCTATAATGCTAGCACTCTGGGAGGCTGAGGTGGGAGGATCACCTGAGCTCAGGAGTTCAAAACCAGCCTGGGCAAGAGCGAGACCCGTCTCTACTAAAAACAGAAATAATTAGTTGGGAACTACTAAAAATAGAAAAAATAGCCGGGCATGGTGGTACTCGCCTGTAGTCCCAGCTACTAGAGAGGCTGAGGCAAGTGGATTGCTTGAACCCAGGAGTTTGTGGTTGCTGTGAGCTAGCCTGATCCATGGCACTCCAGCTTGGGCAACAGAGCAAGACTCTGTCTCAAAAAAAAAACAAAAACAAAAAAACAACTTTCTCTTTTCCCATATGGTTGATCTTTCTTGGCTCACATGCAGAGGATCTTTAGGTCTTAAAGAAAAAAATTCTTTTGATTTTTATCCATTCTGTCTCAAGTGCTAGCTAGCAATAAGTGTACTTCTTGGAATATTATTTGGGAAAAAAGAGAACTTATACAATTGGTGTGTTTTTGATTCTTATGATTTTAAGAAGTATTTAGAACCCTCACTTTTTATTATCTGGAAGATCCATCAATCAGTTGGAGGTTTGGAGAAGATTCCAAATATTGTCTCTGACCTTAGCAACAGTTGTCACAAAAGGCCCCTATTGTGATGTGTACTGCCATCACAAAAGTACCCATTAACTACATTTTAAAGTTATCTGTTAGCTTATCTGAAATATAATATGTATGTATGGAACAGCATTGATACTGTGTGGAACAACGAATACCATTTGGAATTTTATTTTAGATTCTAAATGTACAAGATGCCTTTCTAAACATTGTGTAGAAAGCAATGAAAACTTAGCTAGAGGTGCTCTGTGCTTGCCCTTTTGAGATCTGCTTATTGGCTGCTTATGTCTCATTTTCATATGAAGCAATCAGAAATATGTATTGCTGAGAAGCAGTTGCTATTTCTATTTTTGGTTTCCTCATACAAGAAAAAAGCAAAGGGCATCAGAATTAGTTTTCCAGATTACTCAGATTCACTATTCTCACTCCCAAAGACCAGAAACTTACTTATTCCGAAGTTAGTGCATTCTGATGCAAGTTATGGTCTCATTCTTACAGTTGTGCTCTTGTTTTTTCCCCCAGGAGCTATATGTCTGATTTTCCTTGATTTACATTAAAGTACAAATTCATGTTGAAATGAGAAGTATTGTAATAAAATTAGTTATTTTTTATTACTATATAATCTCCAAGTTAAAAAAATTTTAGAGTATAGAAAACTAATTTACTTTGTAAGTTTCTAAGTCACCTATAAATCAGGAAAATGACTGGTTGAAAGCTTGAGAACAAATGTCAGATTTGCTTTTAACTAACCTACATTACCTTCAACAGGTCAACTTTTTTTTCCAGTTTATTTCCCCCTATTTCTTTACTGGAGTAATTTACAGAATACATTTTTATTTATTCAATTGATAATTTGAAGAATTTAAAGTGAGAAAGAATCCTAGAGACTTAAATATTTTTATTTATTAAAGATATGGTTATTTTATATAGAAATTTGACTCTTCCATGTAAAATAATTAATTTAATTTTAGCCAGAAGAATGTGAGTTTTGTTTCTAGATGAATTGATGATAAAAATTTCTTTTTGTTACAATGTATTTAATGGTTGTATATAAGTATGCTTTTGGATTAGCAACAGATACATTCACTGATCTTATGGGGGAAAGTTCTTCCTACAATTCCAAGAACTGGTAGTTTTATTTAATTCAAAATTTGCATTTGTAAAAATTTGACAAGTTACTTGAGGAAAAACCAGTGTTCCTGGACAGTTCAGTTGTGAGTATTTATTTTATAAACAAATCTTTTACAATTTGTTTAAAACAATATGGTAAGTGATCAGAGATCCCTGGATGCTGGTTATTTAATATTGATATGTTTCATTTAAAATTTTTCAGTTTGGTTATTGGTTGAACTTTTTATGCAAAAAAGCAGGAATAAATTGGATATTTTTGAAACATTGATGGGTTAATGATTTTGTATTTACTCAAAAGTCAAGCTGGCTGGGTGCGGTGGCTCATGCCTGTAATCCTAGCACTCTGGGAGGCTGAGATGGGAGGATCACTTGAGGTCAGGAGTTTAAGACCAGCCTGAGCAACAGAGACCCTGTCTCTACCAAAAATAGAAAATGTTAGTCAGGTGTGGTGCCTTACACCTGTAGTCTCAGCTACTCATGAGGCAAGAGGATTGCTTGAGCTCAGGAAATTGAGATTGCAGTGAGCTATGATCATGCTGCTGCACTCCAGGCTGGGCAACAACAGAGTGAGACCCTGTCTCAAAGAAAAGAAAAGAAAAGAAAAAGTCAAGCTGGTTTTTTTTTTTTTTTTTTGTAGTGTGGACTATTATGGAAAATACAGAGAGTGTAAATGGAGCATGCTCAATGAATAACTTGTTAGCATTTTGCTTTACTAATACCTCTGTGTGATCTATCAGTGAAATAAAGGAAACTCAAACACTGTTGTGCAATTTATAAGCAAAAATAGTCCATTCAAAAGAGGGAGAGAAAGGAGAGAATAACCCATTTCTTGACTTTCTCACATTTTGCCTAAAAACAGAAATTTCCTCTACATTAAAGAGAGGACTCCAAGACTGTCTTCTGGGAGGACAAGAGCTTGGTGTGGTTACTTAGGGCCTGTGTTAAAGTTAACCCCTTTGAGGGGGGGAGCCTTTGATGGTCATCTCTGGGAGGCTGCTCAAAGTTTGGGTTGGGTAAATACGCAGTTACCGTGTTATTCAAAACTTGATAAAGGTGGTATTTATGAGATGCATCCTACAATTATTCCTCCAAGATGTGCAGAAATTGACCACTGGTTAAGGCAATGAGAAATAAAATACAGGCATTTTTATAGGCAGAATATGGATTGTGAAAAACACTGCTTTTAACAGTCGGTATATATAGGAATCTTAATGCTTCAGGATGGGCTTCTCAGGAAGAATAAACATTTCTGAATAGGTGACAAGACTTGGTAAAGATTAACACTTGAGGGGAATTAGTGAACTCTGGAAAGGCTATAAATGTGGAGAAGTTTAAATTTCAGTAGTGGAAATCAACAATACAAATGGTGATTTTAGATTTTTTTCTAAATTCTTTTTTTTTTTTTTTTTT
>VBSM01003230.1:4475989-4514736 GCA_008086735.1 Cheirogaleus medius | reverse complement strand
CTGACCTTGAGCGATCTGCCTGCCTCGGCCTCCCAGAGTGCTAAGATTACAGGCATGAGCCAACGTGCCCGGCCAAAACTTCTGAATTCTTTATGACTTTATTAGGAGTCATACTTCAATTCATAATTCTTTTGCTGATTCTTATTTATCATTTCAGAACCACTCATGAATTCTTATTTGGTGCTCTTGCTGAACTGGTTGATAATGCAAGGTATGTTGTCTTCAGGCACACATTCTGTGCTTGGAGTGGAAACATTTTTGGTACTGGTGACCTTTGTTCTCTGAAGACTCAGGAGGAAGACATTTCTGTAGCAGCTGCAACTCCTCAGAGGCCTCTTACTGAAAAAGTATTTTTGATAGCACATTAGTTGATACTCCACTTTGTTACTTGATTAACTGGAATTCATTCATTGTTCTTTGTGTTCTAGCCTAAAAATATGAATTTATCCCCTCCAAAACCACTTCCCTTGTGTATTAGAGCAAGATAATTGTAGGGAATTAAGACAGAAACTTAGGAATCAAATTAATGGGACAGATAAGCTCTGATTTAACTTGTGCTACCAGGACAGTATACTGTTTAATATTTTTAAAACTATGCCAGAGTTCTGTGTCTTCCAAAAATGCTTATTTTATTGTCAGATGACTCCAAATGATCAAACTGTCTTCCATTTTTAAAATTTGTTTTTTATAATAAATCAGTACATTCAGATAAGTGTCTTCCATTGTCAGCAGCTGTGTTTGGAAGAAATCACTTGTCAGTATGGTCTTATACTGAGTTCTTAGTGATGGAATCATATAAATGTTACAGTGTAAGACTGAATAGAAGTTTGGGTTGGTTCCCAAGACAAAGATCCAAGTCCAAATCAAGATTCTGTTTATAATTATATTATGAAAATATTGTTCCAGTCTTATTCCTGAATGCAAACATAAAATTCAGACCCATGATTTATTGACCAGGTGTTGATGACTAATGAAGCAAGGAGTTGACATGGAAGTTCTTCTAACCAGATCCCTGATTAATGAGCTTGTTGATAATTTCCTACATTTACTCATCTTTATACAATAAACCTATTCTGTTATTACATTTGTTGTTACTATTAACTGGACTGTTCAGGCGAGTATGCTAGTGGAGTTGTTTAACCAGAAAACTCCCATTTTATTTCAATTCTGGTTGCCTCATAATTTTTCCATTCAATTAAAATATATTGTAGCTCAATGGGAACTGTGTGAATTTGCCACTTGTTAATAGCTTAGACCAGGTGTGTGGTGGCAGGCTGCTTTTTTGTGTATCATTTAGTGAACTAGAGATTCCTGGGAGTATATGTTCCTACTCATGCATACGTTTTGCCAATCTCTCATACTTGAAAATGTTTTTGTATCTTTGAGAATAGGTACATGTACAGCTGTGTGGATTTTAGAAGTTTTATGCATTTAACGCAATGAAACTGTTTCATTTTCCTTGCCTGCAGTTGGCAGAATTGGACTAAATTAATTCCAAGCCTTTATAGAAATCTTCATTGATGACTGAATCTCTATGATTTCAGCCAACAGCTGGAGTCTAATGGGGAACTCCTACTTCCTTTCAAGGTTAGGGAGGATAAGATTATGGGCTTAGGAGCCAGTCTGCTGACTACAGTGTAAATACCACAAGACTTGGTTTTTCACAGGTTTTGTGGCAGATTACTATTTTCCTTTTTTCTTAAAATATTGGTGTGAAAGAAAAAATGGACAAGTTACTGGAACTTTTTTTATGATTACAGTGATTATGAGTGAGAGAAACAAATATTTGAGTCATTTCTTTGTGTGTAAAGGGAAATGTTCTTGTTTATTCTGTAGATATTTTCCCCATGAAATCAGCATTAAAAGTATCCAGGTCCTAAGTGTCATGTGATTATCTTAATTTGGGGCTTCAGAAATGTTTTACAGATATATAAGGAAAATTGTGTTGCCAAGCATAAAAGTACAATATATATGTACTTTAATATATGTAGAATTTAAAAGTACTTTAATATATGTAGAATTTCTGTATAGTTTCCTGAAAACAAACTCAATACTATGTATTTCACTCAAAATAATATGCATTTAGATAGTTGATATTTCGTATTCTCATTTGGATCTTGATTTTTTTCTTTTAATTTTGCAGAGATGCTGATGCCACCAGAATAGATATTTATGCAGGTAACTCAGACTTTAGTCCTTTCTTTTAATGCCTAGTTCATCTTAATATTTTCATTACTGTGTCTAAGAAAAAATGAGTGGTTTCTGGAGCCTGGGGAGATAGCACCATTACTTTAGATCATAGGTAGAAACAGGGTGGCCCTAGTTAAGTATGGTTAGCCCTGGTCAGGCATAGAGACGAAGTTGGTTTCGAGAAACTAACATAGGATATCCAAATAGCCACAGGAGATTTATGAGAGTGATAGAATAAAGTAGTAGGGAGTCAGATGACCAAGTACTGGTCATTTTAGTGGTTGGAGTTAGCAGGTGAACCAGGTGTGTGGTACCTACAGCCCAGGAGAGAGCTTGTTTGAGGCAATATTTCTCCCTCTGCACCCTTGATGATTACCAGTCCCAACTTGGAGAGTTGCTGGTGTTAGTTGGAGAAAACAACTGGTAACTGGGTTGGCTCAGGTTTACAGAGATATTCTCAGAGATATCAGGTGGGAAGGAAAGCTGCTGGCTTTCAATTTAAACCTATCAACAGCCTTTGATTGGCTCTGCTGTTTTATAGTAAGATTTTTTTTTTTTTAGAGTGGGTGCAACAGTAATCATTGGCCTTTTATTTATTTTTTTAATAGTTTACTTTCTGCCTTGTATTAGCACCTTTTTTGGTCATTTGAATACCAAAAATTTGGAAGACAGCTTTTAAATACAATTTAGCTACTGTGCTATGTTTTTCTGACAGACTTTTCTGAATTCTGAAAGGTTTGAGGTAATATTTTGAGTAGCATGGACTAGCTTCTGAGAGGTCTGTGTGTTTATGTAGTAATATATAGTTATCAAATAACTCTTATTCATGGACCTATATGATAAAAAGGAAGAAGTACACAACTAAATAGTAATTCTCAGAACCTCCAATGTCATATAATTATGAAGAATCTCCGCCAGATATGATGAATTTCTCATGCCTCATATACTTTGGAGCAAAGAAAATCTTCAGAGCAGCTAAAAGTCAGCTATACTGCTTCCATTCTGCAAGCCGTTTGTTCAGAAGGCTCTGCCAATGTGGTGAAAACAAGGCTCCATTTAGAAGAAAGTAACAGGAAAAAGGGTATGCAGCAGAAAAATGTTAGAAGATGGTTACTGAACTGCCAGGCCAGATGGAGGCACCTTTCCAAGCCACAGCATGCATTTATGTCTGAGTGTGCTTTCGTGAGGAGTGGTAACAGCTACCTCGGAAAGAAATTGTGGCTGTTTTAATCATTGTACAGATGATAAAGCTGAGAATGGGCTTCTACTCCAAGTGATGTTGAACGGACAAGTCATAATAGCCAAGTGTATTTGGAAGAAGTTTTTAAGAAAGGTCATTTCTGCTCTTTCCTATCACCTTTGGCAGTTTCACCAAGGAAATTTAGTTTTTAACACTCAGAATGCAGCAGAACACTTGGATTTCAATTCAAATGAAAAAGACCGAGTGAGCCTTTATTCTGTGCTCATTGCTACTTTTCTTGTGCTTTGGGACAAGTCTAGAGTGGATGAGATGGGGGTTTTGCTTTAAGAACTTAGTCTCTAATTGGAGAGACAATTAGCACACTGTAGATAATTAAAGAACAATAACTAGATCTTGAGGGAGTAGTCAAGACAGTTAAGGATTAAATGGTGTGATAGAAGCTCTAAGCACCATAGCATTTTGGAAAAAGACTTGGTGTACTTTGAGATTGGAAGTCTTGCGTGAGGCACCTTTAGCCTCACTTTTCTACTTTGGGGCCTTATTAACACATTCAACAGGAGGAATAAAAGCAATGGAATCAGTAATAATAATATTATAAAGTTATTGTTTTAGTACCTGGAGGAAGGCATTTTCTTTATCTCCAATTCTGAAACTAGATTGATACTGAGCTTCTAAATATTCCTAAACATCAGATGTAGTTTGAAGTCACCAAAAATTTACATTTTGAAGACTATATTTAAACCCAAGAAGGGTGAGAAAGAAGCCAGCTTCTCAAAGTGTAGGGGTGTTCATTTACCCAGAGCATTGTATTAGTTGGGGCTGGGCCATAATATGCCTGTCAAAACTAGAATGCGTTTTTATTGACATTCTTGACTTCCTGCGATAGGTAGTGCTACCTCCTCAAAGAAAGATCCTTTTCGATGGCAGGGGAATGGCTAATAAATGGAAAATTAGAGCAAATGAAACTGAAATTAATACTGCTCAAACAGAATGCAGAATATGCTGAGGAACTTGGATGTCATTTTTTTATAACAGCCTCTGCTAAGGACACCATTACTTTATCACCTCTGATATCACTTCTGACTTTTTACTTACAGCTCCATTTGAGATCTCTTCTCCTGCTTCTTTCTTTTTTCTGTTTTCATTGGGAATTGGATGAGGGATGTCAGGCTTGGACAAGCCAGACCTGGCCATGTTGGGAGATGTGTACCTTTCAGACTGGTTCTAACACTCTTATATAGCTATTACCAGGATCTGAAGTACAGCTGCAAAGAAAGCAGTTTGCCTTTGTCTTCCCTGTCTTGCTTCCAAGATGTGTGATGGGAAGGGAAACACATAACCTTCAGCTGCTTAGGCTCTCCTCTGTCCAGAATTCCCCATCCTTCATGGCAGTTCTTTCCTTGGAGGCTTCACATATCACTCAGTTCATTGATTAAAGTAAATATCAGGTGTTAGGGATGAATCTCTGCAGTGCAATGTCTGGGGAGATAGTTTTGAGCAAAGAAGCCTTCTAGTTCTTGCTTTCTCTAGCTCATCACTTCTCAAAGGGTGGTTTACCCACAGACAGTGTAGTATCACCTGGGAGCTTGTTAGAAATGTAAATTCTCAGGCCCCACCTCAGACCTACACAATCATACTATCCAGGGTGGAGCCCAGTATCTATCTGTATTTTCACAAGCTCCTTGGGTGATTCTTTATGCACAATACATTTGCTCTAGCTGACTTTTCTTGGCCTCTTTCGGGTTAAACCCTCCTGGTCCTTTACTTCCTACTTCATCTGCTGCAGAGAGTATCAGAGTATCCAGTAGACTGTAAGCTCCATGAAGACATTATCACATCTGCATTGTTCGCTGCTCTTGTCCTCATCATAGAGTCAGAGGAGGAGGAGAGCAGGAGAGCACACGGGAGGTGCTCAGTAAGTATTAAAATAGTTATTGAATAAACAAGTGATTGGTATAGGCATTGTAACCAGGTGAAGACACCATACCATGTCTGTTTACGAAGTTGAAGTACTGCTGTATTGAGTCTTTCTTGGCCCTGTGGCAGTATTGCATGAGACTATGGATCTGGACACTAGTAGCCATTTATAAGCTGTTGGACACTATGTGGCCAGGAGGATCCTCCCAATGTAGGTCTTGTACCCTTGTAAACTACGTGAAAAAGCTTTGAAATGAAGTCCTTGAACCAGGGAGGGATCCCAGACCTATTGTTAAGTGATGATTGTGTGTTAAAACAGCCTAAGAGTTCTGTCCTAACACAAGGACTAGAAAGTAACTTTGTAGATAGTATTCAAAGCATGCCAGTAATCCTTGGGAACTTTTCTGATATGCTTGGCTTGAATCAGTTTCTAGATCCCAAAGCAGAGTCTTCATGAAAATCTTATGGCTGTAATGTACATTAAATGGCTCTTGGCTAGATTTAGAACACTTAAGTTTACGATGATCTATACCTAACCCAGTTTGAGTCTCCATATGATGTTTCGCTTCCTCCAGATGGAAACTGAGGGCTTTTTGCACTTTTTTTTGTACTTGTTCTTGCTTGCCGTATCTCATTTGGATTCCCCAGACTCTGATAAGAGGCACTGCCACAAAGAGAAATTTTCTATCTTCCAGAAACTTTCTTGAACTTTCAAGAAGTGCTTGTAATTAATGTTCAGTTTCCTGAACACTGAGTGATGCTTGAAAATCTCTGTGGTTGATAGCCCTGCTGAAATAGCATTTTAAATTACATTAACTGGTCTATTTAACACAGGGCAGTTATGACTCACTCAAATTTTTAGCCTGAGGGGAGGACAAAGAACATTTTAAACTGAAATTTATCAGCTTAGATAGTTGTAGAAAGTTAGTGAATTGCCACTTGGGGGAGATTTAGAAAATCCTCAGTTAGGGATCAGGCTCTAAAGCAGCCTTGGGCTTGTCCCTATAGAACTTTACACAGATCTCCTTTGTTTTAGAAGTACTACCTTTATTCCTTGCCAAGCAGCATCTATACTGGGAGGTTGGTGTTCCTTTCTTGGCTTGTGTGGGTCCCCTGCCTACACCTGTGCCTCACATCCTTTTCTTTGTGTCTATGTTTCGCTGATTCCAAGGCTAGTTCCTCCTTTGGTCACCTAGTCCTCCTTGGGACACATGGCACCTTGGAAACTAGTATAGCCCCCTTCCCTATTTGGGAATTGCTTCTCCATTGTCCATAATATGCTTGGACCTGGACTACTTTGAGTTGCCACTTACTGCTGCAGAAGACAGCAGCTGAAAGAAGAGATTCTTCCATTTACTGGAATGGCAGCCACAGTCTGTTGTGTTCCTTTCCTATTGTCCAGAAAGGTCTGCCAAGACTGTTGTGTATCTTATTTTCAAGAGACTGTTCTTCCTTCCAGTCAGGCAGGTCCAGCTGAAAAACAGGCATGTCTCACTGTTCCTTGTGCCTTCTCACTTCTGAGCTTGGGAGCCTTTTCAAAGACCCGTAACTAGCAGGGGATGTGATGATGTATGCAAATAGCCCAGAAATGGCAGTTTAGCTTGGAAACAGTCATATGTAGACATAGTAATTCGTCTTTTAGATAGCAGCTGCCACCACTATGCCCATGCCATGTCTGGCTTGATCAGTTTGTCTGAAGGCTACCCTAGACTTAACTCACAAAGGAAGTACCCTGTGGAGTTTGAACAGTGTTGATAAGGTGTACAGTGTGTAATAGGTGGCGTGCTTTAGTGGCTTGGGGTCTATAGCATAGGGCTGAAGTGATAGTAATCCAGGTGGAGAGAGGCAGAAGGATGATGATGTATGTGAAATGTATTCATTGGTCTTGGATGTGGTTAGGTGCCAGACCAGATATTCCCTGCCCTCCTTATAGATTCTCTCAAACTTTGTCATGAACTAGAAAGCATTAGAGAACCTTTGATGAGAATTCATATCCTCAAGGACCCTGAAGTTTAATTCATACTAGCCTAGGAAGCTAGGTTTGACCTGACCTTTTTGGACCAAGCTTTGTGTTGTTCCACCTTCTGATAATACCCAGGTTGCCACCCTTTGGTGAATAACAGCCTACTAATGGCAGCTGCTTCTTTTACAGAAAGGCGAGAGGACCTTCGAGGAGGGTTTATGCTTTGCTTTTTGGATGATGGAGCAGGAATGGATCCGAGTAAGTGATGAGATGATTATGTTTCCTTGGGGGAGGATGTAACCATTTTTATAAAATACTGATTATGTGAACTTGTTTTTCTGTTGCCTCAATGTTGTAACTAGAAGATCCACCTGGGGAGTGAGAAGCCTGTTGCAACATCTAGAGCTTAATTCCACTAATGTATTTGCTGGGTCTTGTCCTAACATGGGAGATAGGATCTGAATGGCAACCTGAAGTCAGTCAGATTACCTGTCTCTTGATATTGTATTTATCAGCTTGCACAACATCCCAGAGTCAGAACTATAGAGGCCTCCCCCAGCCTTTTTACCGTATTCTAGTAACAGAACACAGGTCACAGTGAGGGAGATACTGACAGGCCAGTTAAAGCTTGCCTCCATTTGCCTCATGGCTGTGAACTTCCTTGGAGAGAGATTTTCAGTAGACACATAGCCCTGCTTGAATTTAATAAGGCTCAGGCCTTTGACTTTGAGGAGCCTGGGAAAGAAATGTAAACTTTTCACTTTCTCTTGTGTCTGCCATTTCAGGTGATGCTGCCAGTGTGATCCAGTTTGGGAAGTCTGCCAAGCGAACACCCGAGTCCACCCAGATTGGGCAGTACGGGAATGGGTTAAAATCGTAGGTATACTAGAAGCCTGCCACAGGGCTCAAAACAAAATCAAGTGATGCTCCCCTCCTTATCCCTCCATGACTGTGACTCTGGAAGAGGAGGAAAGTCAGAAAACAGTGGGGCTTTGGGGGTAGCTTACCAACTGTTGTCCAGCTGAGTTTGCTCCACAGATTGAAAAGTATGAACGTCCAAAACCAATTGGAGCAGGAGAGGCTGTAGGTTTCTCTTGGCATTGTGCTCTAGGTATTGCCCCTCTCCTATTGAAAATTCTTATTTTTACCCTGTAATTGAGAATGTGAGTGGTACTCCTGTGGGGAGATGATGAGGGAGTCACCTCACAGTGCAGCAGTGTTCCATAAGCACCTGCTGTATATCACCCTTTGTGCCAGGTACTGGGGATCCAGGGTAAGAGAGATGTGAGCCATCTGTCCCAGCTGACTCTTGTCTCCATGCACATGTCCTACAAGGCCCTATAGTAGGAACCTACCTAATGTCTTCAAATCCCTTGAGACTTCTTTTCTTAGCCCTTGGTTCCTACTTGTTTAGTGTTTGGAATGTGTTGTTCTGGTTTTGTGAAGCCCCAAGAGAAAGATTTCTATTTCTGAAATGCTCACTTCCAGCTGTACATACCTTTGGATGGAATAAGATTTAGTGGAATTGGAGTTTGTGCAAATGGAATTATGAGTCACATTTCTAGTCTTGCTGTGGAAATGTTTTGTTTGAGAGAGGGTGGTGGTTTTGATCAGTCAACAGTATCAGTTGGGCGTCATGTGCAGTGTGCTTTGCGCTTTGCGTGTGTGGAGAAGAAAGAGAGTGCTTCTAAAGAAATCAGGGACTGGATACCTGGACTTTGTGATTTGTCTCTGAGGGTGGCAACCAAACAGTAATAACGAGCACTTACTGTGTGCCAGGACTGTGCTAACATCTTTACATAGATGATCTTATTTAATCTTCTCTAGAGCCCGACGAGGTATTGGTACTATTCTCATTTTCACATGAAGAAATTGAGGTTTATGGGATAAAGTGACTTGCCCAAAGGTGTAAAGATGCCTATGTGTAGAGGTAGGATATGAGCTAGGTTCTTCTAACTGCAAAATGGAGCTGTTGTCCATTTTACTACAGTCAGACGAGCTGAGGTTCAAATCTTGCCTCACCCACTTAATTACTTCTGAGGCTCAGCTTCCTCCTTTGTAGATTGAGATTATAATTCATACCAAGTGGGTTAAAGATTACATGCTATCATTGCTGTAAGAGCCTGGCTTCTGGCTTCTTATTTTATTTCTTCTTGGATCTTTCCATGGCAGATTCCTGCCCTGATTCAGTGGGTCTGGGTACAGCCAAGGAATCTGTTTTTTCACAGATGAGATGAATTACCTCTAATCACAGATAAATAACCTGGGGTTACTTTGGGGTTTTTTTGGTTTTTTTGGGGTTTTTTTTTGAGACAGAGTCTCACTCTGTTCCCTGGGCTAGAGTGCCGTGGCGTCAGCCTAGCTCACAGCAACCTCAAACTCCTGGGCTGGAGTGATCCTTCTGCCTCAACCTCCCGAGTAGCTGGGACTACAGGCATGCGCCACCATGCCCGGCTAATTTTTTCTATATATTTTTAGTTGGCCGATTAATTTCTTTCTATTTTTAGTAGAGATGGGGTCTCGCTCAGGCTGGTTTCGAACTCCTGACCTTGAGCGATCTGCCCACCTCGGCCTCCCAGAGTGCTAGGATTACAGGCGTGAGCCACCGCGCCTGGCCTAGGGGTTATTTTGATGATGATCTAAGGTAAGTTCCCAATAACTGAGGTCTCCTAGAGTCAGTGGAAACTCTGACTTACTATCTGGATTGTAGGTTGGCTGCCTCCTACCTGGTTCTATCAGTTCCGTGGCCTTAGGCAAACCATTTCACCTCTGTTCCTTAATTTAGAAAATAGAATTCTAATTGCTGACATTCTCCCTTACAGAATGGGGTTCAGGAGCAAATGAAATGTGACTCTGAAAGTGCTTAGAAGACTGGGAAAGAAAGTGTACAGAAGTTGAGAGTGTTGTCATTAGCATATTATTAGAAGACTTTTGGGAAGGTCCCATTGAGATGGAGCCATCTAGTGTTCAGAGTTACTCTGAACCAATTTTGGAACCAATTCAGAAGTTAAAAAAGAGTTCGGGGTGGTGATTTGTGGTGAGAGTAGGGCTGAGAAGCAGGAAAGCCAGCAGAGAAGGTGGTGTTTGGGGTTCTTGCTATTCTGGCTCTAATGTCAGGATGAAAGACAGAGGAACAAAGTGAGTTTTTGTCAAATTAGGGCAAGGGCAAGCTTTGACAGAAGGTGAGATAGTATGCCTCATTTTGCCACCCGTAGGCTTCAGGGAAGAAGGAGGAGGACTGTGAAATTGTCAGAGGAGCTAGCATTGCCAGCATTTTGGGTACTGGGAGAGGAGAAACAGGCCTTGGCAGCCCCCAGGGCATTTCTGGATAGTGTCCTGGGAGCTTCCTGAGTGTTTGGGGAAATGGGGCATGACATTCATTTGTGTGCTTGGCATGCCAGTCTGGTTTGTATTTGTACATAGAAAAGAGTAATGAAGCTTCCCACCTCCATCATCTCCCTGGGGCGTTACGAAAACTAATGAGATAATAGCCATAAAGCCCCAGAAGCTGCTCAGAAGAAAGGAGCTAAACAGCCCCATTGTTCAGTGGGCAGTCCTCCCACTGCTGCTTCATGCTTCTGCCCTGCTCTGTGCTGCCTGGAGAGGCCTGTCCTTGCCTGCTTCTTAGTTGGTTTAATGTGGCCAAACAGTATAAGGAAGCAGTTGATTCCATTCAGAGTTTTGCCTTGTGGAAGTTAGCCTCAAGACACAGTTTCCAGAAACCTGAGGCATCCAAAAGCAGAGACCTGCCTATGTCATAATGAGCTTGAGATGGTAAAACAACTCTGAGACAGAAGATGGCTATAGTTATTGGACATGAGCTAATTATAGGCCTCCTTGGATACTGTGGTCAAGAATTATATTTTGTTATCCCCAAAGTTTTGCTGAACCTTGGGTTATACTGTTTTTTTGAGGACTTGTGAGTGTAGGCATTGGGCTGTTTGTTTGATGGTACTGCCATTTGATGAGTGAACAGGATGGGAACTGGGTGTCGTCAGCATGGAAGATGACATGTTGAAGGTACCAGGCACTGGAGAGAAGTCTGATAGTGGCACAGTCAGAGGGCACAGCAACTCTCTTATGGCTGGGATGAACCTGGAGCTCGAGGACAGCTGGGTTATTTGTTAACATTGTTGGCAACAGGCTTGCAGTGAGACTAACCTGAGGCTGGTGGTTGGCAGTGAACATGCCCTAGAAGGGTGGTGAGAGAGCCCTGTATGTGTGATCAAGAAGGTAGTTCCTAAAGACTAAGGAATTGACAGGTCAGTGGAAAAGCAGAGCAAGGAGTGTCAGAGGTGTAGAGAGGGAACAAAGGCTGTGGATCTCAGGGCAGAGTCCTGGGACCTAGGGAGGCCTTTAGGAGGGTAATCCAAAGGCAGTTTCAATCACTTCCACAGAGTGGAGTTACTGTGCTTTTTCAGATGAGCTTTGGAATCCCTGGGAGAATAATCTGCTTCTACTTCTCTTTCAGGGGCTCAATGCGCATTGGGAAGGATTTTATCCTCTTCACCAAGAAGGAAGACACCATGACTTGCCTCTTCCTGTCTCGTACCTTTCATGAGGAAGAAGGCATCGATGAAGTAGGTCCCACCACCGTGGTCTGAATCACCACTCCACATTTCCTGGTTCTGCCCAGGCTGTTTTCATAGGCTGTTTGCAATGCTGGGTTCTTTGGGGCTGCAGGCTTGGAGCACACGCCCCCTATTATTAGCTGGGTGGATGAATTGGTTGAGGAGTTATGGCAGATACCTTAAGGTGAGTGGAAGCAAACCTCAAAGCACCTTAGAGAACACAGCTGTCCTGTTTCTGTGAATGAGACCATCAAGTGTCAGGACTTAAGAGTTGGATTTGCAGCTTCTCTAGATCTGCAGTTTGAATTCCATCTGAGGGGGCAGGTGTTACCATGGAGAGTTGTTTTCTCTGGGAGTATTTTGGGCTTCCCTGTGTTTTTCCTCTATGATGATGATTTTGTGGAATGTGCTATGAGTGCATTTTCCTTTTGAGGAAATGTGTTGCTCTAACTGCTTATGTCAGAAGCCATGAATCAGACACCTACAGAGCCTGAGCAGGTTGTGAAGCCAGGTGAGCATATGGAAAAACGTCAGCAGGAAAATGACAGCTAATGTTCTGGGTCTCACTTTGGGAGTGGCTGCTACCCAGCCCCAGGGGTCATTGCTATGCTGCAAGGAAGGCTTAATGAATCCAGAATATTCTGACTTTAAAACATTTTGGTAATTAACCGTGTGAGCTATGATCAGCTGATATTCTTTGTGACCTGGTGGCTTAGATATCTACAGAGTTGTTTCTAGTGAAGTTTGTGCCCCCTTGTTGGGGGGGGATCAAGGAAAATCTGTGGTCTGCCCAACCTCAGACCATGACCCTCCCTTGCCCTCTCATGTGTAAGAAATGGAGGCCAGGGCTTGATAGAGGGCTAAGAGGTTCTGTAGAAAGAAATCTTTTTTTAGGAATCCATGGCTATCACATAAGTAGATAGTTGAATTCAAACTTTCAATCTAACTCATTTCTGTTAGCTGTGATTAAATTTATACTGGCCCTTTTTAGATCTCATCCTAAATCATAGCAAATGATTATAGTTCACTCTGGGAGTAGCAGGCTATCTTTTCCTTCCATCGTTACTTAGCAAGCTAGTGAGTTTGTCTTTTCAGTGTGGTATGTTAATTCATTCGGCATACTTGGAATGAGAGAAGTGCTGCAGCTGGAAAGAGCAGGTTTCTAGGAGAAGGTAGGACAGGAAAGTGGAGCCTGGGTTGGAGTTTTCAGGAATGTTTCTTAATGAAAGACTAAGGGTAGTGAGAGGAGGGTGTTCAAGTCAGGAGAAGCAGCCAGCTTAAGGCTCAGAGCTGTGGCAGGGGAGTTGGCAGTAGGGCCACCTGAAGAAAGGTGGTGGCCTCTGGATAGCCAGGAGGGCCAGGTTAAGCTTGATCTCAGGGCCTTGTTAAGTGTGTAGGACTTTTTAAAGCAAGGATGTGCCAGTATCAGGTTTTCTTTTTTAAAAAGGTCTGTGTGGTCATTATGTGGTGATTGGATTGGAAAGGTTGGAGGTAAGTGTTGGAGTGGACCAGCTGAGAGGCCCAAGCTGTGTGTAGCTTGGTGGGACTTTTGCAGTAGGGAGGTGAGAGGAATAGATGGAGTCGTCAACCCTTTAGGATGTAATACCCCTCAGGTTTGGTAAGTGGAGGGGGAAAAAGGGGAGGGAGAGGTCATGGATGACTCACAGGTTCTCCTGTGGATTAGGGTGGGGTGGGGTGGTGCTGTCCGGAGCTGGGAAAGAATGGAAGAGGGGCAGTGTGGAGGGGAAGAGTGTGAGTTTCTTCTGGGCGTGCAAAGTGAAGTCTGAGTCTGGAGTTCAGGGAAGGTCTGGGCTCCAGCATTCTTGGTAGCAACTGAGGTCACCTAAAGGAGAGAATAGAGTGAGAAGAGGACCTGGGACCTGGGGCATGCCATCATCTAAAGGGTAGGGAGAGGAGAAAGTGGCAAAGGAGATGGAGGGGTGGCCAGAAAGGAAGGAGGAACACCGGGTGAGTGGTGTCATTGAAGCTAAAGAAGAAATGTTCCATAGGGAGGATGGGTGCCTGTGGTAGTGAACGCCCATGGTTCACAGTGATGCCATTGTCACCTGGGAGTACAGTGAAGAATGGAGGCGGATAGGTAATATAGGTTCACAGAACACAAACGGAACTTGATTCCCCTGCTAGAGAGGCTAGGTTGAGATTTTTTCCTTACTTGGTACTAGAAGGTCACTATTTTAGATTATACTCTAGTGTGAGCTTAGCCAAGATTTCAAAATAAAATCACTTTCAGTTGAGGAGGAATGTGTCCAAACCAGCCCTAGGGTTGAATACTTTAGCACAAAGCTTCTTAGAAACCAGCAAAATGTCTCAGAACTCTTTAACAGTTTATTACCCTTACACTTAAGATACAGAGTCCCATTTTCCTCAGGTAGGCCATCTGGTTTGAACCCCTGAGGTGCCTAGACTGGTTTGCTCTACTGGGGGAATCTTTCAGTCAGCTCTGCAGGCTCTTCAAGGGCTGCTGGCTCAGGGAGAGGGAGGGGCACAGTGAAGCCTCTGGGGGAAGTGGCATCTGAGGTTGGGTTTTTGAAGAAAGTAGGATTTTTAAAAAACATTCCTTAGACATTATTAAAATTAAATTCCATGTATATGGAAGAGTGTATTAAAATATGTATACAGTTGAGAGGATAATTATAAAGCCAACCTCCAACTCACCACCATCATAGACTGATGTTAGACATTCTTTGTACCCTCACCAACTATATTCCTCATTGCTCCCCTGAAGGAACCACCTTTAGGTAACTTTTGTGATCATCATTTCCTTCTTTTTCTCTGTAGTTGGTCACCTGTGTATGCATCCTTAAATAATATTAATAGTTTGGTTTTGCCTATTTATGAATTTTATAGAAATGAACTTTTGTACCATAGGGTTTTTTCCTATCTTGTTTCATGTAACATTGTGTTTGTGAGATTCATCCATGTTGATGCTAGTAGCTGTTATTTTGTTCATTTTTATCACTGCATAGTATTCCGTTGTGCAGTTTAATTTAGCCACTCTAGAGTGGATATTTGGATTACTTTTATACTTATTTACTGGTACATACGTAAAAAAGTTTATCCTAGGACATATATGTAGGAGTGGAATTGCTGAGTTGTAGGTTATGTTATGTATGTCTTCAGATTCACTAGATAATTGCAGATATATTTTCCCAAGTGGTAAGAGAATTTTTACCAAATTAAGAAAATTACTAAGGACATCCCAAATAGGGGACTTCCCATGCAGAGATCCCTAGCATGTCCTGAAGGAAATAGTGATAGACAGCTGAGTCTTGGGAAGGAACAGAGAAGCCACAGAGCCTCTGATGTCAGGCTGTGGATCCTGGGCCTCACCTCTGGGGCAGTGTGGAGCCACTATGGGAAGGGACAAGATAGAGGCATGTTTTGGGTGAATGCTTTTCTGGGTGCTCCCTAAGTGTCTGCTTGTGCTTACTCTAAAGGTGATAGTCCCATTGCCTACCTGGAATGCTCGGACCCGGGAACCTGTCACAGACAATGTGGAAAAGTTTGCCATTGAGACAGAACTCATCTATAAGTACTCTCCCTTTCGCAATGAGGAGGAAGTGATGACCCAGTTCATGAAGATTCCTGGGGACAGTGGTAAGTAGGCTGTGAGCCTGCATTCCCTAGAACCCAGAAGGGGTGCTCTAGAGCCACGAGTGGTGCAGGGATGGGCCAGGGCCGCCTGGCAGGATGAAAGGAGGATGTCTGTTCCCCAGGAACACTGGTGATCATCTTCAATCTCAAACTCATGGATAATGGAGAGCCAGAACTAGACATAATCTCAAATCCAAGAGATATCCAGATGGCAGAGACCTCCCCAGAGGGCACGTAAGTGTGACTGGAAAGGGAGGGGGGCCCTAGAACTGATGCTCATTCTCTCAGGAGGTGACTTTAAGGAAAGAGGGGAGAAGTCATTCCTTGGATTTCTCTCGGTGGCATTGTTGGAGTTGATGGAGCTGAGAGCTCCATGTCTTCTTGCCATAAGGCAGAGGGATGAATAGAAGGATAGCAGATCCTCAATTAAGCTAACAGAAAAGATTAATGGTCCCCTGCTCCAACTCCTTGATTTGAAAGAAGAAACTGAAGCCTAGAGAGGGGAGAGGAATTGCCCAGGGTTCCATGTAGGGCAGTGGTAGGGCCAGGTCAGGTGTTTGGGGCAGAGGGGGAGGGGACACCTCTGCTAGGCATGTGAGAAAGGGCAGGATGTGGTACCACCTGAGGGTACACCCCGTCAGGGCAGCAAGAGAAGCTGAGATGTGAGGTGGGAAGGTGGAGGGCCTGCAGAGAGGATGGCGTGCCCTTGGTCAGGCTTATGGGGCAGGTGACAGCACTTCTCTATTCTGCCACCTCCAGGAAGCCAGAGCGGCGCTCATTCCGTGCCTATGCTGCCGTGCTCTATATTGATCCCCGGATGAGGATCTTCATCCATGGACATAAGGTGCAGACCAAGAGGCTCTCCTGCTGCCTGTATAAGCCCAGGTAGGGGCCTCTACGCCTGGCCTGCTGTTTCCCATGGGCCAAGGATATAGCCATGTTTCTCTGGGACATTGTTGGAAGGATGCAGTACGAGGGGCTCTGATAGTGCTGGCTGCATTTGGGCCTTTAAATGCTGCCTGTGACTGATCACAGAATCACTTCTGGGACCTGAGGGAGGGACAGAGGTGGCTGGCAGGCTGTGGAGATTGGCAAGCTAAGCTCTCTGTGACAAGGAGGGGGCCCTGCCTAGCACAGTGAGCTGTCCGAGTCTCAGCTTCAGGGCTCAGGGGCCCTTTAGACACTACACAGGAAAGCAAAGGCCCTAGCTTACTGCTGAGGTTTGTTTCTCCTGTGGGATTAATGACAATTCCTGGTGAATAGTGAGGTTGCTTATCAAAGACTGCAAGAGGCCAGGGGCAAGTGAAATAAGGAATTGAATCTTTTTCCCGAAGAAAGCTTGGATTTATCTCATCACAAAGGGCCAGCACAGCTTGGGTGGAGGCAGGAAGGCAGGGTGTTTCCTGGGCTTAGGTTGGCTGCCTGCCCTAGTGCAGCTTGGGCCCTCAGGTTGCTTTTCCTGCTGTTTAGGATGTACAAGTACACGTCAAGCCGTTTCAAGACCCGTGCAGAGCAGGAGGTGAAGAAAGCAGAGCACGTAGCGAGGATTGGTAATGCCACTCCCTGTGCAGGAGGAGGGCGAGGGGTGGAGTTCATCTGGAGGATGCTGCTTGTGGCCAAAGCAAAGATCCAGGAAAAGGCTCTGTTCACCACCCAGGGACAAGGCTGTTCTCCTGAACCATGGTCCAGTTCCTTCCCCCATATGCCAGCCCCCTCAGTACTTTTTCTTTCTAAACTCTGCTTTCTCTTTAACCATTTATAGGGCCAAATCTAAAAGTGTCATCTCTGTGGCTTGCCCAGAATGAAGAATCCCCACACTGTCCTCTGGCCCAAATACTTGTGAAATTGTTTTCCTGACTTCCAGGCTAAAATCTCAAGTTTTCTCAAAGCGTTAAGGGGTTCTAAGAGTTTCTTACTGCTTGTTTGCGAGTAGTGATTGGCTGGAGACTTCTTTAGCTTCTAGCTCACACTGAGGATTTAACTCTGATTGCCTTAGGCATTTTTTGACCTATTCTGATACATTTGCAAAGTTTGAAAAGCATGTCAGGTTTTCCTTGGGGCCTCTGCGATAGGTTTGAGTGCCAGATTTTCCTTCTTGAACGGACTCTGCGGTCCATTCACAGAGGCTTCCCTGACATTGCTTGTCAGGCATAGCTCCCCCAGCTCTTCTGATCTTCTATGGCACCTTGGGGATCTGGAGGGCCACTTGTGGCCTTGAGGCTGCAGGTTCCCCAACCCTGGCACACACTTCTTATCCAGCAGGAACTGCCTTGTGTTCCAGAAGAGATGACAGAGAGTTTTGAACCTTTGCATTCCTTATCATGATTTCTTTTGGGTTTCAGCTGAAGAGAAGGCCCGGGAGGCAGAGAGCAAAGCTCGGACATTAGAAGTACGCCTAGGTGGAGACCTCACTCGGGACTCCAGGGTAAGGCCCTGGGCCCATTCAAGTGAAACACAACTTTTGAGTTTGTCCCCAGTAGGGGCCAATTTCTATAGAAGTAAGTTTCCAGGTGTGGTTTTGCATCCATTTGAGTTAAAGTAAGAAGTTTTAGATGTGATGTTGTAATATTACCTGCTATGGCCCAGAGCACATCTTCCCCTTACCTGAGGCTGATGTATGTGTCCAGGTGATGTTGCGACAGGTCCAGAACACAGCCATCACCCTGCGCAGAGAAGCTGACGTCAAGAAGAGGATCAAGGAGGCCAAGCAGCGGTGAGCACCAGGGCTGTCCTTTGGTCTTTTAAGATCATGTAGCTTCTGTATTGATTATTGACAGTTTGCCATCCTGTCACCAAGACAGCTTTGAGAAAGCCATTAATGTGACCTCAAATGCTTGTCAAATGCCCTTTGCAGGAAAGAGGTCTTACCCTAAGCTCCCAGCTCTTTCCCGAGTTAGGAAAAGGCAGGGCAGAGTGTCCACCTTGAATTGAACACCAAACTATCCTCACTGGCACTGTCTCACCTTTTTTTTCCTTTATATTTCTTTTTTTCCCCTTTCTTTTCCTTTAAAGAATTTATAAAATACTCATTGTATAAAACTTGAAAAATACAAACCGTTTAAGAAATAAAATTTTGATCTCCGTTATATTTCTATTGCTTGGTGCTAACTATTCTTAATTTTTTTTCCATAATATGTTTTCATATTCATTTTCCCCTCACTGGTTACAGATATGGAATAATGCTGTAGATTGAGTTTGTATACTTTTTTATTTAGAATGAGTATTTGTCCTGGATTATTAAATTATCTTGTCCCACCTATGTGAATCTGGCACCTTTCAAGGGTCCGGGGTGTGAATTACTGTTTTGCCTCTTGTTATCCTTGCCACGGGCATGGGTTTCAGGTTTCTTCTAAGTCAGTCCACAGCTCATCCATCTGCTTTTCAGCTTTCAAGAGTTTATTGACATTAATCACACGATGGTGTCTTCTCTCATGTCTTTATTATTCTTGTGAATTTTTGCCTTTAAAAAATATATTAATTTACACACATTAGTGGAGTTTTGGGGATGGTATGAATGTAACCTTGTGTTTATTCCACTGTGTAACTATCTTTGCAACAGCTTTACAGTAACTCATTCATACTTCAGTGAATCCCTATTTTGTTACTAAAAAGTTAAAGTCATATGTTTTTAACTAGGGATGTTTAGAGTCAGTGTATAGTGAGTATCCCCATCAAGTCTAAGAGAGGAGATTGAATGGAGATGCAAATCTTTTTGTTTAACATGTCATAAGTTTAAGCTTAACACATCTTGTACTCCCTGGTGTTTGTGTGCTAATGGGTAGATCTGCTTTTTTTTTTTTTTTTTTTTTTTTTTTTTTTTTTTTTTGTCATTTTAGAGCACTTAAAGAACCTAAGGAACTGAATTTCATTTTTGGTGTCAACATTGAACACCGGGACCTGGATGGCATGTTCATTTACAACTGTAGCCGCCTGATCAAGATGTATGAGAAAGTGGGCCCACAGCTGGAAGGGGGCATGTGAGTACTACCCAAGGCGAGCTTTTTAGCCCATGGTGGATAGCAGGAGAGTTTGGCCAGTGGGTGGACAGAGATTTGTTTTCTTTCTCCCTGCAGGGCATGTGGTGGGGTTGTTGGGGTTGTTGATGTACCCTACCTGGTCCTGGAGCCTACACACAATAAGCAGGACTTTGCTGATGCCAAGGAGTACCGACACCTGCTGAGAGCTATGGGGGAGCACTTGGCACAGTACTGGAAGGACATTGCCATTGGTAATGGAACTGGGCTGCTAGGCCTCTGCCCTTTCTCTTCACCTGAACTTAGGAAGAGACAGAGAGAGACTGGCTTCTGATGTGATGTGTGGGTGCTTGCCTTCTAGCTCAGCGGGGAATCATCAAGTTCTGGGATGAGTTTGGCTACCTCTCTGCCAACTGGAACCAGCCCCCATCCAGTGAGCTGCGTTACAAACGCCGGAGAGCTATGGAAATCCCGACCACCATCCAGTGTGGTGAGTTGGATAGTTGGAACCCTCCTCCTGATTCCTTTCTGTCAGTCCATGACCCTCTGTGTCTTTGTCAGCCTCCTGACATTCGTGGACTTAAGGTCCCACTAGGAATCCGAGTCTGTTTGGTGATGGCTGTATGAGCTCACACTTTTTTTTGTTTGTTTTTTGAGACAGAGTTTTACTCTGTTGCCCTGGCTAGAGTGGTGTGGCGTCAGCCTAGCTCACAGCAACCTTTCAAACTCCTGGGCTCAAGCAATCCTTCTGCCTCAGCCTCCCAAGTAGCTGGGACTACAGGCATGAGCCACCATGCCCGGCTAATTTCTTCTATATATTTTTAGTTGGCCAATTAATTTCTTTCTATTTTTAGTATAGATGGGGGTCTCCCTCTTGCTCAGGCTGGTTTCAAACTCCTGACCTTAAGCGATCCTCCCGCCTCAGCCTCCCAGAGTGCTAGGATTACAGGCATGAGCCACCTCGCCTGGCCTTGTGAGCTCAATCTTGAGGTTGTTCCAAATTTGACCTGTCCCTCCTGAATGAGGCAGAAGGTCATCTAACCTCCCAGGCCTCTCATGCTGAAGCTTGGACCAGGCTCACTCAGTTTGGTACCATAATTGTTTCTGGTGCAAGTGGGTAACTGAGCCAGGATCCTGCTAGAGGAGGGAGAGGGGCTGGGGACATTAGGAGTCCATGATATTAAGTTTTTATCTTTGCTAGAATCAGTGTCCCTGAGAAGAATTACTGTTTCATGAGGAGAGGCATAGTTGGAGCTAAGGTGAAGATCTTTGCATGCAGAGTCTGGGGCATCTTTGCCATGGGCCTGTGAAGAACCTGGATTACAGATATTATTGGTGGAGGTGGCTGACGTTTTATGGGGATTTTTGGGTTTTCTGCAGATTTGTGTCTGAAGTGGAGGACCCTCCCCTTCCAGCTGAGTTCTGTGGAAAAAGATTACCCTGACACTTGGGTTTGCTCCATGAACCCTGATCCTGAGCAGGACCGGTGAGCATGTTCTCTAACAAGGGGATTGTGTGTACTTCTCCCCCCCGTTCCCCACTGTCCTCTCCACTTTTGGAGTACATAACACTGTGCTTCTTGAGGTCAGTGCTTGTTCTTACATCTCTGCCTTGTACATAGTAAGTGCCCAAGAAAAAAGAATAGATGTTCATACAATAGAGGTCTGCATTTCATATTAATTCCATGCATTGGGAACTCTGAAGTGGTTGCTTGTGTGACAGACGGATGGGTTGGCTGAGGAGGAAGGTCCCTGCCCTGCTTGGAGCCCTGTTTTGCCACAGGCTCCCTAGTACCTTCTCTTTATAGGTGTGAGGCTTCTGAACAGAAGCAGAAGGTTCCCCTGGGGACATTCAAAAAAGACTTGAAGACACAGGAAGAGAAGCAGAAACAGCTGACAGAGAAAATTCGCCAGCAGCAGGAGAAGCTGGAGGCCCTTCAGGTACGTGGGTCATGGGCAGTGGCAAAGCCAGCCTATGTCAAGGCTCTGCCCCAAGACTGAACCTTCAGTGGCTTCCCTGTTCCCTCAGGCTCAGTTTCACCCTCCACTCATCCACGTGTGCTTGCCTAAGCTTTCCAGTCCCATCCTCCAGGTCCAGTCTTGCAACTACAGTTGCTTATTCTTTCAAAAAAGAAAACAGTTTTGTTTATATACTTTGAAGTGGTCTGATTCATTTAGAATGTATAAAAACTGTATAAAATAAAAATCCTACCTTAGAGGTAACCCTCATTAACCACACATCTTTCTAAATTGTCATTAATACCTACACATAATACACATAAATACATGTATATTTTTAATAGAAGTATGGCGATCATGCTATATATGTATTTTATATACACACCCTTTTTTAGTGCATAATTACTTTCTTGATAATTTTCTAGGTGTGAAATTGAAAGGGTAAAAAGGTTTGCAGAATTCTGTGACTTTTTACAACTATTCCCTAACTACCCTCCAGAATATGTATTAATTTCTGTTCTTTACCAGCAGTATATGAGAGTATTATTTTTCAGTGTTTTTGCAAATTTGATAGGCAAAGATATGCATCTTTTAATTTCTTTCATATCTTTAAGATTGGACGATTTTTCATATGTCCTCTCATGTTTCTTTTAGAATTGCTTTTACATTTCTACTGTTTTAATTAATTTGGTTTTTTTTCTAGATATGCTTGTGTTATCAGCCCTTTATCATATTTATTACAAAAGTACTTCCCTTTCTGGCTTCTGTGTCTGTGCAGATGTCCTTTCGCTAATCTGTGATGTCTTATATGTGCCTCTCTGTCTGGTCTGGTGAATCCCATCTGTCCTTTCTGGCCTCGTCCAAGTTTCCCCCATCCATCAGGCCTTTTTGGTTCCTTTTATAGGAATTTATTAGTTCATTGACCCTTTTTCCCAGTCTCCCAGTTGCCAGATTAATCGCATAGTAGCCTGTGATTTTCTGATAGTTTAGTGTTTATGTATCTTTGTCTCCCCAGTGAGTATGGGAGACTTCTAAGAGTAGAACTGTGGCCCAGATTTTCTGTTTTATTTGCTCACTGTCCCAGAGACATGGGGATCCAAAAAGTTTGCTTGAATATACCAAGATATGCAAATAACTTTATCATGTTTGCCCTGCAGAAAACCACACCCATCCGTTCCCAAGCTGACCTGAAGAAATTGCCCTTGGAAGTGACCACCAGACCTTCCACTGAGGTGAAGCCCAGGGCCATGGGAGGAGCTTTTCTCCAGGTATCTCATGCTAAGATCAGCGTTCTCACTCTCTGTGGGCCTTTTCTAGGAACCTGCACGTAGACCTCAGCGTCCTCGGTCACCTCCTTTACCTGCTGTGATCAGGAACGCCCCGAGCAGACCCCCTTCCCTGCAAGCTCCCAGACCAGCCAGCCAGCCCCGAAAAGCTCCTGTCATCAGCAGCACCCCAAAGCCTCCTGCTTTGGCAGCCCGGGAGGAGGCCAGTACATCCAGACTGCTCCAGCCACCTGAGGCACCCCGAAAGCCTGTGAACACACCAGTCAAGCCTGCTCCCCGGCCCACCCCTCTGATGCAGCCACTGTCACCATCTCTACTGCCCAACTCCAAGAGCCCCCGAGAGGTCCCTGCCCCCAAAGTCATCAAGACTCCAGTAGTCAAGAAGCCGGAGCCACCCACTAAACTCTCCCCGGTGAGATGCTTTTCCTTTTCCAGCCTCATGCCATCATCAGTGGTAGAGGAATGGAATCATGCAGTGTCCCCACTGTACTGGGGGAGCCTTGGGAAGATTGCCAAATCTAAAGCTTTGCTGCTGCCCCGAGGAGGGGGAGCCTAGATAGCTGAAGGGACTTGGTCAGGGGCACAGAGCAATTTGGTTCCCTGTCCAAGGAGCTCTTCACTGCTTCCTTTGAGTTGTAGTCTGCACAAACTTGAGTCAACTCTACTAGCTTCTCACAGTGTGGGCATACGTCAATAATCTGGTGACAGACAGCCTTGATGGACTGTGGCAGTGGTCGGTTTGTCTCAGGGCGGTCACAGCTGGCTGGCCTGGCAGGCTGATGGGAGAGTCTTCCCCCATGACAGTTTTAAGCAAAGGTCCTTGTGGTGCAGGGGCCAAGGGGTTGCTTGTGTACAGACCTGGTGATACCAGGTGAGGACTGAGGAGAGTACAAGCCCCCCTGTGAATGGCTCCTTTAGACCAGGTGATATCTTCCTGCTCCTTGAGGGCTGAGCAGGGCCCCTCCCATTCCCACTTTCCTCTTGCTCTAGGCTACCCCTGGTCGAAAGCGGAGTCTTGGGGTCTCTGATGAGGAAGAAGCAGAGGAAGAGGCTGAGAGGAGGAAGGAGAGGTGCAAGAGGGGCAAATTTGCTGTGAAGGAGGAAAAGAAGGACTTCAATGAGGTAGGTGGTTGAGGTGAGGTTCCCAGAGCCTCCCTCCAAAGGCCTGTGCCCCCAACCAGTGGTCCATGCCAGCTCCATGTGTGTTCATGACATGAGCCTTCCAGAAGCCTAGTTAGTTGATCTCTCAAGGACTCTCAGTAATACAGATGACTAGAAACATGATGCCAGGTGGGATCTTGAGACTAGTTTCTGGCTCTAATCACAGGCCTGAAGTCACACTGATGTATGTCGGGGAGCCTGAAACACTTTGCTTCCCTGTGTCTGTCCCTTACTTGCTATCTTGTTTATAAAGGTGGCAGAAAGGTAGGTACCTTGGACAATGATTTTAGAGTGTGGCTCTCAGCGAGGCATGGTAATTTAAACTGTGTTGTAGGAAGATGTGAAGATAATGGTGGATGACAATGAGTAGCCAGTAGCATAGAAGTCTGCTGCTTCAGGGACACTGGGGTTGCCTCTGATGCACTATTCTCCTTGCAGCTCTCAGACAGTGCTGGGGAAGAGGATTCTGCTGAGCTCAAGAGGGCTCAGAAAGGTGAGTCTGGGGGAGGTACCTGGAAGCCTGTGGTGCAAGCGTGAGGCAAATGTTGATAATCACTGCACTACAGAAACTCTTCTGTAGGGGAAGTGGAGCCCCTCACCAGCAGCAGTTTAATCCCCAAGGCCTGTGGAGTCGGCTGGGTCTGGGGCCTTGCAGCAGTGGATCCAAATCTAATCCCAAGCAGAATTCTGAAGATAGCACCCCATGGTGGTTATTTTGAATACTTATTCCATAGTATTCACCCTGGCAGGCACTCATCCTCCTGCTCTTTGACACCCTAGTGACAGATGGGGCAGGAAATAGCAAGATGGCTGTGCCCCATGTCCCTGGTGTGGTGGGGGCAAGGACCTAGGGGTTCTTGTCCTCTAAACCCTGGGGACTACTTTTCTTAAGGCAGCCCTGGCTGAGTAATGGACTCTTGTCTAGTTTTTTCACTTACACATCTGTCCAAATTCTCAGATAAAGGGCTGCACGTGGAGGTGCGTGTGAACAGGGAGTGGTACACGGGCCGTGTCACAGCTGTGGAGGTGGGCAAGAATGTGGTGCGGTGGAAGGTGAAATTTGACTACGTGCCCACAGACACGACACCGAGAGACCGCTGGTAATGTCCCTATTGAGGGGGAGCAATGGTTCTGGGGAGGAGGTTTTCCCAGCCTCCCTGCCAGCAGCCCATCCTGGGAGCCTGGAATGGATGTGACACGATCTATGTGTCCTCCATAGGGTGGAGAAAGGCAGTGAGGATGTGCGGCTGATGAAGCCCCCTTCTCCGGAGAATCAGAGCCCTGACACACAGCAGGAGGGCGGGGAGGAGGAGACGGGAGTGGCCAAGCAGGCTGTAGCCATGGTGGAGCCCTCCACTTCTGACTGCATCCGCATTGAGCCTGACACCACCGCCCCAAGCACCAACCACGAGACCATTGACCTGCTCGTCCAGATCCTTCGGTATATCTTTTGTTTTCCTGTTTCAGGGCCAGTCAGCAGGGGCTCTCCACCCGTTCCATGTGTTTCTGATTTCCTGTCCCTACTTCTTTCTTGCATAGGAATTGTTTACGGTACTTCCTGCCTCCAAGTTTCCCCATCTCCAAGAAAGAGCTGAGTGCTATGAACTCAGATGAGCTAATATCTTTTCCTCTGGTGAGTCTGGCCTGACCTTTGATTTCATACTCTTCATCTCCCACACCCCCCGTGCTTATGATTGTTGTGGTTGTTTCAGTTGCCAGCTCTAAGCCTCATGCCCTACTTCAGCCAGCTTCTTTTTTCTTCTGCTGAAAGAAGAGGAGACTTTATGTTGTGGAGAAAAAGTGGCTTAGTTGGATATGACTCTGATGTGTAGAAAGCCAACCCCACCCTACCATAGGTGCTAGGGGATAAGTCCTCCCTTAAGAGGCCTGGTTTGACATTTTATGACAAGTATATCCCTTTTCCTCTCTCCCAGCAGAGGGAATAAACAACTGTCCCAGGCAGTAGTCAAGAGCTTAAGCTCAAGTGCCTAAACTTTGACTCTGGGATGGGGGTATAGAGAAACTGGAGATAGAACACTGAATCTTATTTAACCCAGCACATGTTAATGTGGCACCTCCCCTAAGCAGGTCCTCTAAGGGACCTCATAGTGAGCAGCAAGAGAGTCCTGCCTCCAAGTGGCTCAAGATTCAGTTGAGACTGAGTAGGTAGACAAGGTAGCTGGACACAAGGCCAGGAGCAGTAAGTGCTATGGAAGGGGACAGGAGGGCTTTGGCAGCCTGGGGAAGATGGAGAAAGCAACACAGTCTGGAGAAAACATACATTTTGGCAAGTACCTACCTGTGTAAGTGTAAGGGAGTGTTTGAGGCAGGGACTTTTGTGAGCAAAGACTCTGTAACTGGGTGTAGAGGTCAGGGCCACAGGCTGTGTGGTGACCATTTAGGGTTAGAAGGGCATGAGAGCCAGGATCTGATGTGTCTTGAATGCCTGGTCTAAGTCATACTGGCTTAAACCCTATAGGATAGAGAGCACCTGAGAAATTTTTGAGCTGAAGATGTGAATCTGAACCATATCTAGGGCAAGTGTCAACACACTTTTTCTGTAGAGGACCAAATGGCAGGTAATCGCAGGTTTGCGAGCTATATGGTCTATAGCAGCCATTCAACTCAGCCATCATAACATGAAAGCAGCCACTGGCAATATGTAAAGGAATGGTGTGGCTGTGTTCCAATAAAGCTTTATTTCCAAAAACAGGCAGCCAGGTGGCTTTGGCCCAGGGCCAATTACCCTATGAGGGTAATTTTAGTAGCAGCATGTTTGGGTAGGATGGGTGGATGGGAGATGCTGGGATAAGGAGGCTGGTCCTGTTGTAAGGAGGTGTCAGGGGTGAGGGAACAGGAGCCAGAGTGGTGGGAGTGGCTTGGGGGGTAAAAGGACTGTGTCAGGTCATTGACAGACTTACTGGTCATTGACTATGGGCAAGTGACAGGGAGGAGGCAGAAACCACATACTTTCCTGTGTCTAAGGCCTGTGGGAATTGGAGGTTGATGACAAAGCTATTAACTGGAAGAGAAAACAGAGGGTGAGTGCAAGTAAGGTGATGAAGAGAGCTTTGTATGGCGCTGGAAGTATCAGCACTTTGTTTCTGGTGATATGCCGTGGGCAGGTGGAGATTGGGGACTGGCACTGGGGGAGGGGGGGGCCAAGGCTGGAGGAGATGGTGATCTGGGAATTATCCACATGAAGTGGGATGTTTTTTATATGGTAGGAAGAGCTACGGTTTCTAGAGAAGTTTCTAGAGGACAGGAGTGGAGACTGCAGGACTAGTTTGTTCAAGATGTTAGGCCATCATGTGGCAGCTATGTACTTGATAAAGTTTGCCAGAGAAAAAAACATGGGGTTTTATCTCTATTCTGCTTTTTAAAAACTGAAATGAGGCTAGGAGTTAAAGAAACTAAGGCTCAGAGAGGTAAAGAGTCTGTTGTTCAGTGACAGAGCCTAGATTTGAACCCAGGTTCTTCTTAGGAAAAGGATCTTGCTCTTCTTACAACGCTACCTTGCTCTCCCTGTGAGATGAGAGGGATGGTGCTTGGTGAGGAAGCTAGAAGGTGGTAGAAGTCACCATGGCTTTTTTCACAGAAAGCTCTACCATTCAACTTTTGCCCTTGTTTAGGCTGCCGTCACTCTCTGCAAATCCCAGGAGGAACAAACAGCTGATAGGATGTCTAGGTCTGCCTGGCATCTTTTTGTCAGTCAGATTTGTTGCTTTTGGCTTAAAGTTGCTGCCAAACTCAGAGCGAAGCCTGGGTACAGCAGGATCTCTGAGTGAGATCGACTGCTTGGCCCAAAACAGCATGAGCTTCTGAGTCTAAAAATAGCATATTAGCTTATTTATTTATTTATTTTGAGACAGTCTCACTTTGTTGCCTGGTCTAGAGTGCCGTGGCTTCAGCGTAGCTCACAGCAACCTCAAACTCCTGGGCTCAAGCGATCCTTCTGCCTCAGCCTCCCGAGTAGCTGAGACTACAGGCATGCACCACCATGCCTGGCTAATTTTTTCTATATATTTTTAGTTGTCCAGATAATTTCTTTCTATTTTAAGTAGAGATGGGGTCTCGCTCTTGCTCAGGCTGGTCTCGAACTTCTGACCTTGAGAGATCCTCCCGCCTTGGCCTCCCAGAGTGCTAGGATTACAGGCGTGAGCCACCGCGCCTGGCCATTATTTTTTTAAAGGGAGGTATAATACCATTTCATCAACTTTGTTCTAATTGTAATGTCTAAAATCATCAAATTTGTTCTCCTAATTGTAATGTCTAAAATCACTCAAACTGTTATTTTTTTAGTAGCAGGCAACTATTTTTTGTGCAGAACTGGAAATTTCTCATGCTATCTTGGTTTGATAGGATAATGTTCTAGATTATAAGGTGATAGACTGCAGTGGCCAGCCAGTGCTGCTTGTGGCTTTGTATTCTTCATAGTGGCCTCATCATCCTCATTGGTGATTTGTAAGTCCTGTTACAAATTTGAACTCAGAAAGTAAATTAAACCTAAAGAGATATTACGTAAATTGTTTTTTACACTGAGATTTCATGTCACATTTCACTTGAAACAAGTATTCTGCTACATTTTAAAAGTTTGAAAAGCCATCTGTCTACAGAAACTGCTAATTAATGCTACCTCACCCCTTGGAAGCTTCAGGTACTTAGGGAAAACAGTAAAAATCTGGTGCTGCAGAAATATATACTAAAAATCTGGAGGTATCTGCTATTGGTAGGTGTTTGATAAATATTTATGGGAGAGAACTGACTTTAGTCATAATATTGTTGGGTGTGACTTGGAAATGGAATACTGGAAGGACCATTCTGAAGTTTGGAAGGTATGATTGAGCTGGAAGAATGATTCTCTTGTCCTTTTTTAGGGGAGGATAAAAATCACCTCTCCCCATGTACTCACAGCTTGCTGTCTGCCAGAGTACCTTGCTCAGTGCTTTACCCGTGTGATCTCGTCATCTTCCTTCCACAAGATAGGCATTAAGGTGTCTCTACTCTGGACCTAGAGAGACTGCTTTCCCCTTGTATCTGAGGTGTTCCTTCAAACCAAGCATCCTTGTGTGGAGCTGATAGGGGATACCATACCTGTCTAGAAGGTCCCTGGGGACCCATGCGAACTTCTGCAGTCGCCTCCTGGCTTCCCTCTCGACAGAAAGAGTACTTCAAGCAGTATGAAGTGGGGCTCCAGAATCTGTGCCATTCCTACCAAAGCCGTGCTGACTCACGGGCCAAAGCTTCCGAGGAGAGCCTGCGCACCTCTGAGAGAAAGCTCCGTGAGACAGAGGAGAAGCTGCAGAAGCTGAGGACCAACATCGTGGCACTCCTGCAAAAGGTGCAGGAGGTGAGATAGGCAGCCCTCTCATTGCAGCTGGACCACCTGGTCTCTCAGGGAAGGAGCCTTGGCACCTCCTGTTCCCTTCTCACAGGCATCTATCTACTCACAGGAATCTGTGGTTCTAACCCTGGCTGTACAATGTCCTGACCAGGAGGGCTTGAGGTGGTGTGGCTGTCTGGGCCTCATCCCAGCCAGACCCACAGAACCAGACTTTCCCCCTTGTTTAGACATTCTGATGTACAACCTGGTTTGAGAACCTTCCATGCCATAAAAACTAAGAAGTTATTGCTTTTCAGATGATGCCCAGATGGGATTGGGAAACCCAGAAGTGGGGAATGCCCCTTAGGGTTTCGGTCCTTCATTCAGGCAGCAAGCACCGAGGGCCTGCTCTGTTCCTGTCCTATGGATACGGATGGGGTGAACCAGACAGGGCAGAGGAGGTTCTTGCTCTCACAGCCTGACAGTCTGGTGAAGGAGACTGATGGTGGGAAGTGCTATGAAGTAAATAAGAGTTATAGTAAATGGTGGGAGGCCCCTTAACAACCTAGGGTGTTCAGGGGTAGTCTCTGAGGAGGTTAGGTATTTGAGTTGGGACTGGAAGCCGATCATGCAAAGTGTGGGACATGAGTGCTCCAGTCAGGGAAGAACAGGACATGAGACCTGACTGGGGACTTATGGATGGTATGAGCAGAGGCAGGTCTGTATGAGGTGGGATTTGGTCCTGAGAGCAGGGAGACATCACTAGAGGGGAGGAGGTTAGAACCAGGCCTCCCATGAGGAGGCTTCCACAGTCACCTGGGTGAGGTAGTGGTGTCCTGGACTTTGGGTGGTGACAGTGAAAAGGGGAGAAGTGGACACATTTGTAGTATCTGAGGAAGCACACTTCTAAGGGAAACAGTCCTAACGTGGGGTGGAGGTAGGGCAGGAGTAAGAAATCTGGGTGTCTTCTGTGCACAAGTAGATGGGGAGGGGAGAGCAATCACATGTGACAGAGGCCAGAAGGGCGGAAAGGGAGGTGGAGGGGGACTCTGACCTCAGCCCCAGGACCCGGGAGAAGGGTGGAGGGGTGAGCCTCCCACCACCTCTGGCCCCTGGCTGATCCCTGCCCTGCTTTGTTCCAGGACATAGACATCAACACAGATGACGAGCTGGATGCCTACATCGAGGACCTCATCACCAAGGGGGACTGAGGGTGGGAGCTGGAGATCAGCTCCCTTGCCCACCTGCCCCTCAACTCAGCAGCTTCAGGGGGTGGGGGATTCATTCATGGCTTGGTGGACTTACCTTGATTTGACTCAAATGGGACAATTGTGCTTTTGGAGGGAAAGATACTCTGATTCTTTGAATCTTCCTCCCTAAGTTTATAAATATTTATTTTTTAAAAGAAAAAATATGCTGTGCCTGTGAGACCATAATTTTTTTTTTTTGGTGACTCTTGGGCATAGGACAGAGAATCTTTCCACTTACACCACACCAGGTTGCCAAGCTGGAGCCACTTCAGCTCCTGGCTCCTCAAGATGGTGGCAAGTCCAGTGCCATCTTGAAGTTGGAGAGGCTCGAGGGGCAGGGCTCGTTTCTCTCCTAGAGGATGAACACCATGGGGATCTGAGCAATGGGGGAAGGGAGAGTCCCTCAGAGTGGTGGCCCCCCTGGGGGCTCACATCCATGGGACTCACAGGGGGCTGTGTGTCAGAGAAGGTTCCACATTGAGGGGGGGGCTCTTCTCACAGCTCCCCATCTCAAGTGAGGGATATGAGTGTCTGCAGAGTCATCCTGGCTGTGGCATTGTCCAAACAGCTTGGAGAAGAAAGATCCTCCCAGTCTATCTGAGTGATTTCCTTTGTTAACCATGAACAGTGAGGTTTCCCGTCTCAATTTGAGTCCAGGTTGAGGTGTAGATAGATCTGACTTTGGTCACACCAAATGTTGGAACTCCACAGGATTCCTTAGGGAAGGAGCTTGTGTGTGAAAGTGCTTCAGGTGCTGAGCTGGCGGATGCCTGCATATGGTGCCAGTTGATCTGGAGAGCCTGCTGCTGATTTTTCTACTTCTTCCTCTCTGCCTAGCCCTACTGAGCCCAAAGTCTCTGCTCTGGGACAGACATCCCTGCACTGGCTATAGGGACTCCAGAGGCAGCTATGCAGGAAGCACATCATGCCTTTCCTCCCTGTCCCATCACAGCCCCAGAATCTTTGTCCCTCAAGCAATTTCTCAGGGTCGAAGACAAAGGCAAGGATTGCTAAGTTTTGTCTTTAATGGCCATAGGAAGAATTCTGGTTCGATTTTCCCTAGCTCTTCTATTTGAGGCCTCTGGGTTTTCTGAAGTCACAAAAACTATGACCATATACCATTGATCTATGATCCAAACCTCTTCGGGTGGTGTGTTTCTGGCATCTGCCTGACCCAGGTCAGCAGTGGCCACCCTGCTGCTCTGTGAGGTCTGCAGACAACCAGGAACAGTGGTGAGGGATGCAGACCACACTGGAATTGGAAGTCTTTCCCCTCTTGTACAGTTGGCCAAATATGCCTGTGACTGGTGGGGTTGGGGCTTCCTCAAACCACATCCCTGGGGAATACCGCTGAAAGAGACCCTGGCCTCTTCCTGTGGAAGATTTGGTTTCTTGAGCTGGTGATTCCCCTCCCATCCAGCTCTCTGTTCATCCCAGGAAGCATGTGGTCCATTTTCATCCCCAAACCTGTTTTAAAAGCAAGTTGGTTCTACATTTTTACCAGAGGGTGATACTCAAGTTTTTTATTTACACACATGTAATCAAAATGCATATAAACTTCTACTGGCGACTCCTGAACTCAGTTTTCTTCTCAGTAAAATCCAGCACTTTCCTCCTCTTCATACTTTCTACTACTGTGGCTTTAAACTGTCTTCGAGGTCTTCCTCATCTGCACCATCCTCGTTTTGTTTTCACCCTCCTTAACACCACCACAGAAACAGAGTGAATTTCTTAAAATGTTTTAGCTTCAACTTCTGGATGTGCCCACTTTGCTGGGTTAATCCAACCATAGCTGTGCTCTGTTTTCCAGGCAGAGATCCTGCCATTCTGGATGGGAAGATAAAATGCAGCAACCTACCATCCCCCTCAACCCCCCACCCCCTGAGACAGCTGATGAGCTTGGAACCTCTTGATAACTTGGGAGGAGGGAGATGGTCTGGCTGGGAAGGTCCTTTGTACAAGGCGGCAAGAAAGGCCAGCAACCGTAGTTTAAAGAATGAGAGGGAGGGATGGGGACCTTCTTTAGGGTGTGTTTTGTTTTTTTATTTGTTTTTTAAGTGACACAGGCACATGGTAAACATTCAAACAATATAAAAGGCTGGACTATGATAAGCAAGGCTCCCTCCCACCCAATCCCTGAATTCTCCCTGGAGACAATATATCTGTCCCTGAGTGCCTGCACACATCTGCTCTGTTCCATTTCTTTCTATTTCCCCTTAGTGTAGCTTGGAACTTGTTTCAGAATAGCCCATATGGGTCTATTTTATTCTTAACCAGAGCATTTCGTCTTAGCAGTCTCCTACTGAAAAAACATTTGGGTTGTTTCTAATGTTTTATGAAAAATGCTGTGATGTGTGTGTGTTTACTCATTAACTTGGATCTGTTTTTGTAGTGTAGGGTAAATTCCAAAAAGGGAGATGGCTGTGTCAGACAGTGGGTATATTAAAAATTCTAAGATACATTCCCACACTGCCTTCCAGAAAAGACTTCCAATTTGAACTCCTACCAGCAGTGCCACCCCCCTACTCGCCAGTATGTAGTTACTAATCTGAAGGGTGACAAGTGATGGATTTTGAGTCTTTTTGAATTATTCAAGTGACACTGAGCATCTTCCTTGGCCAGTAGTGTTTCTCTTGGGTACAGGGTGATAGTTCTGAATCTTTGGTTAGGGAACTTTTTGTAAGTCAGATGAAAAGTAGCAAAGCCCTCAGTAAAACATCCACCTTACAGGAACCCTCAGCCCCTAAGAGTCCTAGGGATTTAGGATTAAAAACCCCATTTAGGATAAATGCTGCCTAGGTCAGGACAAGGGTTATGGCATTTTCATTTACTAAAGGCAGGCTTGGGTTAGTAAGAGGCTGAGAAATGCCTCTAATTCCTTCTGTATATCTGAGTGACAGTGCTTTTTGCCTTAGAGGCTCCTGTTGTTGGGTCCAGTTCCTTGAGGCTATGTGACTTGCAGACTCATGGTTCAAGCAGTGTTGGGCAATAGTTTGCAGCTATGAGGACCAATAAGTCTTAAACATGATAAAGCTCCAAAATTTGCCATTTACATTTACATTTACATTTACATTTACTCAAGGCTTGGCCTGAGTGAACTGTGTGCTTCCACTGGCTACTTGTCTCCATTAGAAGGTCATTCTGCAGCTAAGCCAGGTTGTAAGGGACCCACTGACAGTTGCCAGGGTGCCTTAAGCCTCCTCAGAATTCCACTGGTGGGTTCTGGCCTTTGTTGGAGATAGAACTCTGAGGCTTCTTTGGAAACAGCCGCATTGCTTTTTATTCTTAGAGCAGGTGAACAGCCAGCTTGGCCATGGGAGGCAGAGGTCTAAAAATAAAAACGTATCTTCTTTGCTGCCAGTTTGAGGCCTCAGACTGTCAGTTCTTGGCACTGCTGGGGGTACCCTCTCCATAGTAAGCAAGACAGACTGTGCAGAGGAAGGGCCTGGCAAGGTACCTCCCACTCAGCAAATGAGCCAAAATATTGCCAGGTCTGTTTTTTGAGTCTGGTCATTTTCACCTAGTAACTCACAATGTGTCAGGCCCAGCGTGGCTGCTAGTGGGTCCAGCAGAAATATCCTTTCGCCTTTCCTTCTCACAAGGCCTCAGACAAGTCACTGCCCACTCTGGCTCCCCATTCCTCTTCTAAAATAAAAGATTTGGGCGATGGTAGAGGTTTTCCAGCTTATTTAGTTACAGGACCAGTTAGTTAGCTTACTCAAAATTTATCCAGCAGCCTATATAGAAAGCCAGTAATACTGGAAGCTGCTCTAGTTGAAGTTGGGATGGGGCCCCAGAGCCCCTTGCTGTCCTGACCCCCAGTCTTTGCTCCCAAGATTCTCTGGTCCCCACTTGTTACCTGTAGGCCTTCAGCTGCTTATTCAGTGGCCCATGTGGGAGTGATGCAGTTACCCCATGGCCATCTGTTTGGCCAGTTTCACTTTCAGTGCTCCCCACGGGTGAGGGAGGGCTGGGTCTCCATCAGGGCTGCGCCACAGGTGCCTCTGGTACTTCCAGGTAAGACCTGGTAAGTGGGGGGTGGGGGGGCTCATACCACTGGGGCAACTTGGACCAGTGAGAGGGAGAGGATCCCACAGACACATCCCTCCTTCCTGTCTCCTCCGGACTCTGCTGAGATGCTTCCAGGGAGTCTGGAGCCCCTTCCTGCCCCAGTAACGCAAGTTTCTTGGGAAGCTGTGGCCTGCTCCGCTCCACTGCTTTGATTTACTGTCCCTCATCCCCATCATCCGCCCCCCCCAAAGCTCTGAGCTCTCGCTCCCCTCCCCACCACTTGAACCATCTGTCACCAGGCAGCATCTGGGGCGCTGTGGTAGGCAGGGGAGGAGAACCCCCGTTTGTCAGAAGGTTGAGTTTTTGCGTTCCTTATGCTTAGTCATCAGCTACCACAGTACACACGTGCTGAGGGCTGGTTGTAAATTCTCACCTGGCCCCAAAGGACGCGGCCAGGTGCCGGCACTCAGCCACCTCTTCAGAAGCTTTAGGGGTGGCCAACGCCCGCCCGCCAACGGTTGTAACCTGCGGAGAGCACTCCTGCCCCCACCAGATGCCTCGACTCGGGCTGCAACTGCGCCTGCGCAGTGTTGCTGTGCGTGGCACGTGCTGCGGCACCTGGCGCATGCGCTTTGGAAGAATCGTGAGTCTGCTGCGGGGCTGGTGGCTCGCGAGGTCTCCTACGTAGGGGTATCTCAGGGGCAAGCAAGGGCCTACCCACACCCCGGCAGACAGAAAACATTTTTTGTACAAATATCCTTATGGTCGGGTGCTTTTATTAGTGCAAAGTAGAGAACTTGGAAAGGAAGCTGCGTGCTTTTCATTTTTACTAAAAGGGCCTGCGGGTGTGGCCTTTCATGGGACCCGCGAGCTGCTGAGGCCTCTAGGGTGTCTCCAGTTTGGTCCATTTTCTACACGTTTGTCCTCGGCTTGGTTGTCAGTGTTTGTTCAAAGGTAAATATTTTAAGGTTTTCGGGTTTCTTATCATGCTTGAGAAAATCTATACTCTTCTCTTACCACTGTCCCCACAAACATTGTTACATTGTGTTGCAATATTTTTTATTTTGTGTTTCAAACTTCAGTCTCTGTGGAATATATTTTAGTATAAGTGGTAAGGTAGGAGTCACGCTTTGTTTCTTTTCCAGGTGGAAATCCACTTATTCCAGTTCCACTTACGAAATGAACCACTTTGGTTATTATTTATATTCCAGTCTATTTGGTTTGGACCTGTTGGGTTTGAGATGCCCCCTTACACAATGGAGACATCTGTCCTCAGTTGCACAGGTGAGTCTGATGTGAGGGGTGAGGTCCTAGCTGAAGCAGTAATTTTGGACGTCATTAGCATGTAGATGGATCACTCTCCCTCTTTGTGTTTCTTTTTTAAGTACTTTTCCAGTCTAAGAATTTATTCTCTCACATTAAATTTTAAATTGCTTTATCCAGTTCTCCCATCCCTGCGGGGGGTGGGGGACAGAATCCGTTGGGATTTAAATGATAATTGCATTAAATTTAAATGTAACTTTTGGGAGCATTGACATTTTTATGATATTAAATCTCCCCAAAGAAAACGAAATGGTTTTCCATTTGTTCAAGACTTATTTTTAGATCTTCTAAGCTTTTATAATTTCTTCATACGGGCTCTATAACTTTCTGGTTAAATTTATTCCTAAGTGTTTTATGGTTTTGTCACTATTGTGATAGGATACTTTTTTCCATCTCTTTACTTAACTGATTATTAATATAGAGAAAAGCTAATGATTTAATATAATTTGTTTTCTATCTTATGAAGTCCCATAGTTTTAAAAAGAAATCTGTTTTTCATAGATACAATTTGCAAACTTGCCGTCATACCAATTTGTCATTTTGCTGTAGTTAGAGCCTCTGAAACAATGTTGAATAATTATCCAGATCCTGTTTCTGATGTGGATGGAAATCCACATGTGAGGGTTGGCTTTAAGTTTCCTTCAGTTTCTCTTTAACTTGGGGCCTCTGAGACCCTTCTCTAGCTGCCATTCCTGCCTGAGTTGGGCGCCAGGGGGCACTAGTCACACAGAATGAAATGTGGGTTGTACCCCCTGGAGACTGGCTGAATTTTGTGAAATGCCTTTTACCATCTATTAAAACTTTATGGTGTTTTCTCCTTTAAGCTGCTGTTTTAACAGTTATTTTTGTTAGACATAAAGTAGCTACAAAATAATACTGTATTTATGAAATATTTGTAAAGTTGGAAAAATATACAATGAACACTCATCACCTAGTTTATTATTACTTTATAAATCCCTGTGTGTCCCTCCTGGATCCCTTTCCTCCCTGCTCAGAGGTCAACATCATCCTGAAGTATGTTCATCTTTTCTTTATACTTTTATGACCTCGGTTTGTATTCCTAAATAACTGTTTCGTTTTGCCTGTTTCTGAACTTAGGTGGACATAACGTTTACTATTCTGTAGTTTGCTTTTTCTGTTCAACATTGTGTTCCCGAAATTCATCCATGTTGTTGGATGTAGCTGTTAATTTATTCATTTTCACAACTGTACAGTATTTTGTATGTTAAATAACAGAGGCTCTCTAAAACACAAGATATCTGTTTGGGAGGAAAGCATTGCAGTGTCATTAAATACGAAATGTCTGATTTCAAATCAAAAGTGTGGTTTATTATATCTCAGACAAGAAGCAGTGCAATTAAAGCATGCGCCTAAACTATCAACACAGTTTTGCCATGTTAATGGTAGCTTGTTTATGCCAGCAGCGAAGAAGCTAGGAGAGCGAGTGGTGATGAAATCGCAAAAGGCGTTTTCCACAGATTGAGAATATTGAGAATATTCTTGAATATTTTTGCTTGCAAGAAGTGGTCCCAAGTCCAGAAGAAGTGGTAGTCAGTTGGTGCAAGTTCTGGTGAATACAGTTGGATGACAGAGAGTTCCAAGTCCAGCTTCTGTAATTTGAGCAGCGTTGTTTGTGCGACATGTGGTTGAGTGTTGACTTGGAAGAGGCTTAGCCTGTCTCTATTGACCAACCTCGGCTGCTTAATCACAAGCATACTCATCATTTCGTACAATTGGTTGCAGTAGACATCCGCTGTAATCAATTGACCAGGTTTCATGAAGCTGTAATGGATAATACCAGTGCTGGACCACCAAATAGACACCATTAGCTTCTTTTGATGAATATTTGGTTTTGGACTGTGTATCAGCACTTCATCTTTGTACAACCATTGTGCCAAATGCTTGTGATTGTCAAAAAGAATCCATTTTTCATCACATGTAACAATACAGTGTAGAAATGATTTGCCTTTATGTCGTGACAGCAAAGAAAGGCAAGCTTCAACATGATTTCTCTTCCGATGCTCATTGAATTCATGTGGAACCCATCTATCCAGCTTCTTTACCTTGCTGATTTGTTTCAAATGGTCAACTGTTGGAATAGTAATGTCAAACCTTGCTGCTAATTCACTGTAGGTTGAGATAGATTTGCTTCCACTATAGCTTTCAGCTCATCATTATCCACCTTGTTCTCAAGTTACCCATGTGGCTCATTTTCAACATTAAAATCACTAGAATGAAACTTCTCAAACCATTGATGTACTGTGCATTCATTAGCCACATCCTTCCCAAACACTTCACAAGTATTTCCAGCTGTCTACACTGCATTGGTTCTATAACAGAACCTATATTCAAAAATAACAAATATTTTTGACTTATCCATGGTTTCACAAAAATTGCTCTAAAAAAAAAATGTGAAAGATAATCACCAGCTGAAATGTGTGTTTGAAAGACTGAGGATGTACCTTCACAATAAAAATAACTATCAAAATGAAATGTCAGAGATATCAACTGTCAGACTTAGTACTTAAGTCAGACATTTCATACTTAATAACCTAATATTTAGGTTGACATATCACTGCTGAATACCAGACAGTAATGAAAATGAATGAATTATACCCACAATTGAACATATCATAATTTTTTATCCATTCCTTTGTGGTTGGCATTTGGTTTTTTTCTAGTTTTTTGCTATTACAGTGCAGCCCTGAACATTCTTATTTATGTCTCCTGTTGGATGTGTGCGGGACTTTCTCCCTAGGATATAATCCTTGCAGCAGAATTGCAGAGTCATAGATCATGTCTGTTTCAACTTTGCTAGGTAATGCCAGATTGTTTTAGAAGTAGTTGTGTCAATTTTCACACCCCACTGGCACTGTGTGTGTAAGTGCTTCATGTCTTCACTTCCTTGCCTATACTTGGTATTTCTAGACTTGAAATTGTTTGCCAGTCTGATGGTTATATAGTGGTATCTCATTGTGTGTGTTCTTTTTTTTTTTTTTTTTTT
>VBSM01003230.1:4417733-4468026 GCA_008086735.1 Cheirogaleus medius | reverse complement strand
CGCCTCGGCCTCCCAGAGTGCTAGGATTATAGGTGTGAGCCACCACACCTGGCCTGGATTTTCTAATATAAAATAATTCTTGTGTACCCAGATAAATTCAATGTGATTGTAGAATGTTATCTTCTTCATATACTGTTCTTCATACACTTCATACACTGGATTTTCTGATATCTTGTTTTGCATATTTGCTTATATATTCACAAGTAAAATAGGGTAGAACTATTACTTTCCTATTGCTATCTTAGCCTGGATTGGTATGATGGTTATCCTGGTCTCATAGTACAGGAGAGAATATTTCCTCTTTTTTTATGGTCTATAAGACTTTATATAAAATTGGCACATTTCTTGAAAAATTGGTAAAATTCACCTGTAAAATTATCTGGGCCTTGTGTTAAGTTTTAAACTACTGCTTCAGTTTCTTTAATTATTTATTATAGGACTATTCATGCTTTTAATTTCTTCTAGAGTCATTTCTTGAAAGTTATATTAATATTTGTCTAAGAATTTGGCCTTCCCATCTGAGTTTTAACTATCTCTATACTTTACATGTCATATTAAACCTTTTTCATTATTATTTTTTTTTTGAGACAGAGTCTTGCTCTTTTTCCCCTGGCTAGAATGCATTGGCATGATCATAGCTCACTGCAACCTCACTCTCCTGGGCTCAAGGGGATCCTCCTGCCTCAGCCTCTTTTTTTTTTTTTTTCTGAGACAGAGTCTCGCTCTGTTGCCCGGGTTAGAGTGCCATGGCATCAGCCTAGTTCACAGCAACCTCAAACTCCTGGGCTTAAGCAGTCCTTCTGCCTCAGCCTCCCAAGTAGCTGGGACTACAGGGAGGTGCCACCATGCCCGGCTAATTTTTTCTCTATATATTTTTAGTTGTACAGATAATTTCTTTCTATTTTTAGTAGAGACGGCGTCTTGCTCAGGCTGGCATTGAACTCCTGACTTCGAGGGATCCTCCTGCCTCGGCCTCTCAGAGTGCTAGGATTACAGGCCTGAGCCACTGCACCCAGCCTGCCTCAGCCTCTTGAGTAGCTGGGACTCTAGGTGCGCACCACCACTCCTGGCTAATTTTTCTATTTTTAGTAGAGACAGGGTCTTGCTCTTGCTCAGGCTGGTCTCGAACTCCTGAGCTCCAGCCATTCTCCCACCTTGGACTCCCAGAGTGCTAGGATTACAGGCGTGAGCCACCACCATGCCCGGCCCATTATTAATATTTATTTCTATCTTGCTAGTACTTTTCTATTTCGTCAGTTGCATTTTTCCTCAAAGAATCAACTATTGGCTTTATCAAACTTATTTATTTTGCCTTTTTATTTTTTATTGATTTCTGTTCAAGTATATTTTCTTCTTTCTTTGGGTTTATATGTTAAACTTTCTCTAATTTCTTAGAATGGAAAATCAGAAAAGGAAAAGCCTCAACATTAAACTATTTAAGGCAATATATTTCCTTTGAGGCATTGCCTTTTGTTGCATCCAGCCAGTTTTGATCTCTTTCATATCATTCAGTTCTAGGTATTTTAAAATTTCCATTCTAATTTATTTTACCCCTGAGTTATTTAAAAAGTTTTTTCTAGGCTGGGCATGAGGGCTCATGCCTATAAATCCTAGCACTCTGGGAGGCTAAGGTGGGAGGATCACTTGAGGCCAGTAGTTCAACACCAGCCTGGACAACACAGCAAGACCTCCTCTCTCTCAAAACAAAAACAAAAACAAAAACAAAACCTAGGACTACACACACTTGTAGTCCCAGCTACTCAGGAGGCTGAAGCAGGAAGATCGCTTGAGCCCAGAAGTTTCAGGTTGCAATGAGCTATGATCACACCACTGCAGAGATTGGGCAACAGAGCAAGACCCTGTCTCTTAAAAAAAATTGTAAATGTGTGGGGATTTTTTTTTTTTTATCATTTTGTTTGTAACTTCTAACTCAAATGTCTTTTCACAGATTGTGGTCTATATGCTACCTCTGTAAATCTGAGGCTTTCTTTAGGGTTTTGTACATGATTTATTTTTATATTCATTCAATGTATACTTGAGAAAAAATATGTAAGCTGTGTATGTTTTTGAGGCTGTTTATTGTACGTATAATATTTGAAACTATTATATTTTCTTGATGAACTCAATTTTTTATTATATAGCAACTTTTCCTTCTTTAATGCTTTAGTCCTAAAGTCTGTTTTACCTGATATTATAGCTTTTTTTGGTTAGTATCTTCTTGATATGTCTTCTGTACTCTCACTCAACCTTTGCACAGCTTTATGTGGTGGGTGTCTCTTAGAAGGGGCATGTATCTGGATTTTTAAAAATCCAATAAGGCAGTATTTTGCCTTTTAACTGGGAAGCTTTATTTATTATAATCATTGATATGCTTGGGCTTATTATTTCTATACCATGTTAATTTACTGTTTTTGTTCTACTTTTTCTTTTTAATCTTATATTACTATTTTAGGAATCTTACAAGTCTGTCTTTTCCTTCCATAAGCACTTAGCATTTCTTCACATCCTTGGTGTTCTTCCCCTTTTCCCCAAATCCCATTCTGCTAACATTATTTAGACTTCTGATTTTGCATTATTATGGGCATATTTTTTTCTTTTTCTTTGGTCCTAGTAGTTGTTAAAAAAACCCAATTTTATCTCATGTATCTAGTTCAATGTCATCTGGATTTTTTCCCCTCCCCCTTTTAAAGTACCATGTCCAATATTCTTTTCATTGTGGGTTTTTGTGTGGAAAAACTTCTGAGGCTGTATGCCTAAGGATTTTTTATTTCTTGTAGCCATGCAGGGAGGGACTCTGTCTTATCACCGTATTTGAATGATAGCTTGGCTGGACAGAAAATTCTACTTTCTAATTTCATTTTTTCCTAACTTTGAAAATACTACTTTAATGTTGGTTGTTAAAAAATCTGATGTCAATCTAATTCCTTATCCTTGACCGAAACCTTTTTCTCTTCTCTGGAATCTTTATAATTTTCTCTTTGGTATTCTTAATTTAGACTGTACTGTGGTCTAGGTGAATGTTTTTCTTAATCTTTTGTCTTTAGCCTTCTATAGGCCCGTTAAATATAGGGTCTTTTTATCTTTTTACTTTTATTCTGGAAAATTTATCTTTACTATTTCTTTAACTGTTTCTCCCTCATCTTCATTTAAAAAAAATTCTTTCTTTTCCTTCTGGAATTCCAGTTAAATGTATTATTTTAGTGGTTACCATAGGAATCACAATATAGGTATTTCATACAATCAAAAGTTAATGCGTGTCTTGACCCTCCTGGGTAGCTTGAAGGCCTTTGAACAGTTTCCCTCTATTCCTCATCTGACTTATGTGGCTGTGCAGTTCTTTCTAAAATATTAAACCCCACAGGACTTTATTCAATATACACTTAGGTCCACATAGTTTTTGTTCTTCATTCGTTCATACATCTTGATTTTCCATCTGGGATCAGGTTCCTTCTGCCTAAGGTATGTCCTTTAGGGCAGGTCAGCTGGTGGCAAACTGAGTTTTTGTTTGCCAGAAAATGTCTTTACTTCAACTTCCTTCTTTAAAGACGATCTCCCTGGGTGTATAATTCTCCGCTGGCAATGTGTCTTTCAGCACGTGGAAGGTAACATCTGACTGTCTTCAGCTCTCATTACTGTTGATGAGGAGACAGCTGTCTGCTGTTCTTCAGAAAGTAATGTCTTTTAAAAATTTGGCTGCTTAGTATTTTCTCTCTCAGTTTCAACAGTGTTTCACTGTAGAGATTTAGGTGTACAAACTTGTTTGCTATTTTCTCTTCAGATATGGTCTCCCTTTCCTTCTGGGCGTCTGACTGGAAGTATGCCAGACCCTCCTTTCAAACTTGCTGTGCACAGGAATGCCCAGGGATCTTACCGAAAACACAGATTCCACTGCAGGAAGTCTGGAGAGATCCTTGCACACTAACAAGCTCCCAGGGGATGCTGGTGAGCCTGTTCCACCGACCTCACCCTGCATCACCAAGTGGTAGCCTTCTCTCTCTACTTCTTGTCTTTTCTAGGTTTTGTCCCTTTGTGCTGCAGTTCATTCATTTCTTCTGATCCGTATTCAGGAGACAGATTTTATTAAACTGTTCCATGGAGTTCTGTTTCAGTTATTTTATTTTTCCTTGTAGAATTTGTATTTTGTTCTCTTTGGAATCTGCTATGCCACTTTTTAATAGTTTTCCGTTTCCTACAGTTATTTTCAAGTTTGTTTTTCATTTCTTGTAGCCATGCAGGGAGGGACTCTGTTTTATCACCTTGTTTAAAGTCTCTGTAGAATTTGCTGCCAGCTGATGGTTTCACAGTTATTTGCTGTTGGGTGTCTAGCTTTCCTGCTGGGATGTCAGCTGCATAATATTGTTCTCTGCCTACGTGTGGACCGAACCTCTGACCTCCTGTGCCTGTCACTTGTTTCCTGTCGGGGTGGGGGTCCTCTGCCTGTCTACTGCTCACTGGCCTCCTTCCCTCTCCCTGTCCCTTGACCCCTGTCCCATAGCCCACGGAAGGGCCTACTCACGGCAGCGGGTACTTCTTCCACAGCATCTTGGCCGGCAGCGTCTGGTACACCGTCTTCTGCTTCCCGTCAGAGCTGGGGCTACTGGGGCTGCTCTGCACGATCTTGGCACACTCCATCTGTTCATCCCACGAGCCTGACAGCACGTACTGGGCCTTGCCCTGGCTATCACTCACCACTCCTGTCACCTGTGGACATTGGCAGGACCAGTGTAGGCGCATGCACCGCGCTGGGCTCCCTGAGGTTTTGAGGGGGTGCCCTGCTTACCTTCCGGGCTCCCTCTTTGGAGAAGTAGCTGTAGGGCAGGAACTTCAGCTGGCACCGGTCATTGGTTTTATGGTTCACAATCTCAATGTCCCCTGACTAGCGAGAGAGGGTGGTGGTCAGTGGTCAATCCCCAGGCCATACACCCCATCCCCAAGGGCACCCCTGACCTGGTCGATCCAGAGCTTGCCCACAATGATGTTGTGCACAGTGGAGGTGCTTTTCCGCCACACGTAGTGATTCCCGCTGGCCTGGAATTCTAAGTGGATGGCACCTGGAAGCAGGTATAGGTTGGAGGTCATGCCCACCCATGTGGGGCTCTGGCCAGCCTGCCCATAGGCTAGTGTCTTGAGACCCAGGAGTCTTCATGAAGGCTGGGGGTTGGGGCGGGTGGGCCAGGGCACCAGCCAGCAGGAGGCCCCCGACCTGCAGGGAGGTCCTGCCCTGGAAGCCCCAAGCCAGCTTTTGGGCTGGCACAATCCTCCCTCTTAAGCAGGATGTCTTTCCCAGGAAGGCACAGGGCCCCGCTCACCCAGTGGCATGATGGAGATGTATTTTCCCCGGAACTTGCTGGAGATGGTGATCTCCTGCCAGAGCCTCCAGCCGTGCTTGGAGCACACGTAGTGTGCAGCTGACGGGGGATGGTGGCTCACCTGAGACCAGACCCAGGATGTGAGTATCTGCTGGACGCAGGCGCAGGCACCACTTCCCCAGCCAGGGGGGGACAGCCTTCCTTGTCCCCAGTACACACAGCACCGTGGCCATGGAAAGGACACCCCCCGCTCAGTGCTCTCCTGCCTTCCTGGCAGCACCCACTCTCCATAGTCTGTTCCTCCTCAACCCACGACTCTGGCCGCAGGGCCCCAGGCACCCCTCTCCCCGGCCTACTTACTCCCCCTAGGGCACCAGCCCCACCCTGGCCTCCTGTTGCCCCATCACACCTTATATAGTCAGTCCCCTGTCTAAACAAGAGGCACCTCTACTCGATTCTTATGCCTCAGAAGTGCAAGCTCGGACTGCCATCCCTACCAGGCGACAGGTGAGCTGTCCCTGAGCCCAGCTGTTGCCTCCACAAGTCCCCTAGGGCCACCCCCATGGGGAATCAAATGCAGGGATGTGACCACACAGGCTGGCCCTGGAGCTCTGCCTCCTCCATGCTTTCACTTCAGGCCCAACCTCCCCCGACTGCTCTGGAGTCTCCCTGGCGCTCTTTCTCATGTCCTCCTTCTAATCCTGAGCAAAGGCTGTCTGCAGTCCCTCCGAAGCACATCCAGCATCCGCCCCTTCCACCACGCCCACCCCCCACACCGCACCAGAGGGATCCGCGCTCAGGTCAGGGCCAGGCCTCCCAGGCAGAGCGAAGTCAGAGCCCTCTGCTGCTTCCACTCCACCCGCATCTCCTTTCCTCCCCCCACTCTCTGCGTCAGCATAACTGTTCCCTGACCACTCCTTCTCTAAAAGAGCCAGAAGCATCCAGGGTACATGCCAACCCCCAGGCCCATGAGAACAGGAGCCACGTCTGTTCACTTCCCAGCTGCACCCTCAGTGCCTCCACAGCACATGTCACATGGAGGGTACTTAACATGTGCTGAATGGAGACAGGTATTGCCTTCGTGGTTCAGGCCAAGGACTCTGGGGGTCACCCTGACCGCCCCCCATGTTGGGCACCTGTAGTGCCAGCAAATCTGCTGGCTCTGGCCTCCCCCATCCTCAGGTCTGGCTGCTGCACCTGCACCCCTGTGTGGGTCGCTGCAGCCACAACCTTTAAACTAGCCGGCACGCTCTGTGACCTGTTGGCCTCCTGTGCTCAACCCACGAGCCAGAGCCACACTGGCACCAACAGATTCGCCTCTTTTCCAACGATGGGCTGAGGCTTCTGGCCTGTCCAGCCTGAGTCTTGGCCTATCTCCTTGGGGAAGGGATGGAGAAGGGGTGAGGGAGACAGAGGCTGCTGTCACCGGCAGGGGCAGAGTCCATCCCGATATACACGGCTCCTCCTGCCTGCTGCTCTCCAGCTCAGTGGTGACCCCACACTTCAGTCTGCCCGACTCCCCAGCAGGGCCTGCAAATGTCCCTCCACCTCTGCTCCATGGCTCCCTGGCCAGGAACTGTGTCCTCCCCTTTCCCACACACCAGACCCGAGCCTGTCCTCACCAGGCTCTCCTCTCATGTCCCTACCACGAGAGGCCCCGCTGGAACTCAGCGTGATGGCCCCCTGGGCACGGGCAGTCGGGGTCAGAGGCCACCTTCCCATTTGTCTTGCTCTGACCCTGGGCTTGGCAGGAGCAGCTTGGCTAGATGTGAGCGGGCACTGCTCAGCACCAGGCTGGCCGCTCACCTGCTCACAGAGGGAGCGCAGGCCCATGTCATCAAGGCGGTCCAGCTCGAAGGTCTCCCCCAGCATGGGGTTGAAGGGCTTGGCGATGCGGTGCACGGTGGTGGAGTAGGAGGACACGGAGAAGGCGGCCACCAGGCACATCTGCTCCACGGAGCTGGTGCAGTGCGCCGCCTTATCCAGCAGTTGGTGGTACTCCAGGTCCTCGGTCAGCCGCTGCAGCATGGACAGGGGCTCATTGAAGTTCACCTGTAGGGAGGCAGTGGTCAGTCCGGGCACCAGCTCCTGGATTTCCTCGGATGTTCAGGGACATCCCTGCTCAGACAACATCTTCACGGTGAGGTTCCTTGGACAACCCTGCCCAACACCGCAGCCCCTCGCCGTTACCTCCCTGGCCCCTCCTGCCTCAGTTTCCTCATCAGCCTTCCCCACCTTCTGCCATGCTGCCTCGTATACACTTATATGTTCACTGTCACTCTCCCCTGAAAGAGGGACACCCCACAAAGGCCAGGGTTTCTGACTTGTCCACAGCTGTCTCATCAGTGCCGAATCACAGGCTTCAGAGAACATATGAGTGAATGGTCAAACGAATCCACGAGTGGAGGAAGCGTGTCTTCCTCACAGTGTCAGCTGCGATGCAGGTTCTCCGTGGAGGGGCCGGCAGAGGACGGTGAGCCTCTCAGGGTGCCCGTCTCGGTCTCGGGCAGGGCAGGTTCACGTTCCCCGTGATGCCGTCGGCTGAGAATCTTTCCTGCGTCATCTCCTCCCAGAGGCCGTGGAGGGCCCTGTGATGCTCCTCAGTGCAGATGTGGACACAGATGCCAGAGATGTGAAGGAACTTGTTCTGAGTCACATAGTGAAACCATTTGGCCTGGAGCCCCTGAACCCTTCCTCAGTGGAGATGCCACCACAGCCTGGTTGCACAGGGGTCCCATCTCTGCCTTGGCCTGCTGTGTGACCCCGCTGAGCCTCTGCTTCCTGGAGAAGGTACCAGTGATGCCTCCCAGCATGGAGCATCTGTCGCCTCCTCATTCAGCCTGATCCTGCCACTCCCCATCTACAGAATCGGGGCGGCCGGGATACTGAGGCCCGTCAGGTCCAGGGGTGCTCCTCGTTCCCCACGTCTCTGATCGAGCCCCTGCCCTCACAGCCTGAAGACCCTGCTCTCCGGGGGACTGGGCAGTGCTGACAAACAATTAGGTAATGAGTTACGTGCTCCTCACATGACATTCAGAAAATGACACCCCGGGGCTGTGTGTACTTCACACAGGCCATTGATTCTCGTCCACGTACAGGAAAACAGCCCCAGAGGACCCACCAAGGCTGCCCCCACCCTGAGCCACCTACCGGCATGGGGATCTTGGAGAGCTCCCGGCCGATGCAGTTCTTCATGATGCTCCAGAGGTTAAGGCTGTAGTTGGGCTTGTTGGGGATGCTGACTCTTCTTTTGACCTTGGATGAATCCTTGGGCACAAGTGAGGCAGCATCTAGCACCTCCTGCCAGAGAAACAGGGCATGCCCATCAGCCGAGGCCAGAGCTCCCCCTCGGCCTCCAGATCCCTGCCCTGCCCTCTGACCCTCTGAGGACTAGCGCCAGGCCGGCCTCTAGCACGCTGCTGCCAGGAGGGCAGGCGGCTCTGCCTGGACTACTGAATCCAAGGCATATCAGCGACCTGAAGGTAGACAGAGCGCTTGGGTCTGCCAGGTGGCCCCCAGCTCTTGGTGCTGGCCTGTCTCTCTCAGCCACCTGGAGCTTGGCCCCAGGCCAGAGCCGCCTCTTGGCTCTTGGGGTACACCCACCTCACTTGCGTTGTCTGATGAGGTCCAGTCCACGGAGCCTGCCCCGGTTCCACCTTCAGCTTTTCTGCAGGAAACAAAAAGGGGGAAGCAAGTTAGTGACAAATCCCAAGGCTTTGGGACCTGGCCCCACCTCCTATCCAGATGCCTCAGGGAGGCCTGAGGGCACCTGCCCAAGGCTGCTTCTAATGGGGGAATCTACAATTTGGGACACTCAAGGTGGGGGCTGAGGGGTTCAGGTCAGCAATTTGGAGTGGTCCTCACCCGCTGACGCCCCTGGTGGCAGCTGCTCAGCAAAGCCCTTGTTTGGGGTCCCTGCACCCTGCCTGTCCTGGGCTGACTGACCCAGGCCCAAGATGAAGCTGGGGTTGGGCACCACCTCTGGGACAGCCTCATAGAGCCCCATCAGCCCCTTTCTGTCACAGACCCATGTGTCCTCATTGCTTGTCTGACTCCCACACTAGACTGGGGCTCCTGGAGAACAGGAAGGGCGTCTGACGCCCCCCTCCAACCCTGTGCCCATGGATACTTGAGCTGGAGATGGTCGGCCACGGCAGCAGGGGGCGCTGTTCCTGGGGGGCCAAGGCTCTGTGGGAGCTCCATAGAGGGGTGACCCAGGCCCAGTGGGCAGTAACAGGCACTCAGCAGTCAGCACCTCAGGGCATGGGAAAGAATCACCCGGTCCTTACAGGAACCGGGCCCTGGGGGCTCTAGGCCCATGAGGGGTGGGTGGGGCCGGGGCAGCCCAAGCAGGACCTTCCTGGCTGCGGACCTGAGGGGGTGACGCTGCTGGTGATGCGGAGGAAGTTAGTTCAGAGCAGCCAAGCTGTGCTAAATTTGAGAACAGTGTAAGCAATTTTAAAATGTTCCTGGGAAACAGAAAATGACTGTGAGCTGCTGGTGGGACTGGAAACTCTCTGAGGGGTAAAAGGAAGGAGTCAAACAGCCCTTTCCCTGGAAGATTCTGGGACAGGGAGGTGATAAGAGCATGTGGGTCCACGGAGGACACGCACCAGGTGAGAAAGGAGTGGCCTGTTGTGCCCGGCCTGCTTGCCTGTCTCATGCTCTCCTTGCGCACACGCGGTGCACAGGCATGGCCGTGCGCGCGGGCATCTGCTTTGTATCCCGACAGCGTCGTTTTTATTGCTAGTAAATGTCCCAGTCACTACTGTGTGTCGTATGGGTCACACACTACATAGTGACATTTTGGCCAACGATGGACGGCGTATATGATGGTGGTCCCTTAAGATTATTGTACTGTATTTTTACTGTACCTTTTCTATGTTTAGATAGATAAATATTTGCCACTGTGTTACATTTGTAGGCAGTGTTCAGCACAGTCACATGCTGCGCGGGTTTGGAGCCCAGGGGCCGTGGGCTCTACCATCTGGCCTAGCGTGTAGAAGGCGTCCCAGCTAGGTCTGTGGAAGTACACTCTGGGATGTTCACACGACGATGAAATCGCCTAATGACGCGTTTCTCAGAACGTATCCCCATTGTTAAGTGACAAGTGACTGTATTTAGAAACATCTTGAAAGAGCAGGCTTTTATGAAAAATGAAACAAAGGCTTGGAAATAAAAGATGAGAAACTTCCTGCATCTCTCATCTGTTCTCCTGACACGGTGGAGGGAGCCATTGGGACCCCATGCAGCTCTGAAACAAGAATCAGTGAGCCAGGGTCTTCGGACCTCAGCTGTGGGACCCAGCCTCTACCCCACCTCCACGCTGGAACTGGATCCAGCCAATGCCCTGTTCTCCATCTCCATTTTAAATTAAAATCCTCATAGAAACATTATGTAGGCACCTCAGATCCTTTTGATTTGAGGAAGGAAAGAATCTAAACAAAAATCCTACCTGGAGCAAGATTTAAAAAAGCAACCCCCAAGTATATAGAGCTGGTGAAAAGAAGGGCAGATGGAACCTAAGGTGGTTAGAGGCTGCCCCTGTGGGAGACTCCTCCCAGGCCGCAGCTGTCCCCCCTGGGTGAGAGCCACACCTGTCTTCCTTGGCCTCAGTGATCACGGTGATGAAGGATGTGGCGTCTTCCATGGCATCGAAGTACTCGGTATCTTCATCTTCTTCACTGTCCTCTCCTTTGTGAGTCGAGAGGCTTCCTAGAGACACACAGAGCTGCTGCTGTAGTTTGCAACTTGAAAAAAGGCCTGTCCTGCCTGCCTGAGGAAGTCCAGAGCCAAGGGCTTCCCCCTCCTTGCCCCTGCCCCACCCTGGCCCCCCATTCCCCTCCCGCCCTGCACTGCGGCTGCCTTGCTCCCTTTCCTGGGAGGAGGTGCTTTCCTTTCAATGTGGTCACTGCTCGAGGCCTCCTTCTGGAAGCCTCCCCTGACTGTCAACACATGGGACAGTCTGTCTGTGGCTCAGCTTCCCTTTCTGATGGATCCCCTGCCCAAGGTCAGGTGGGCAGCCACCTGGCATCCCTGCCACAAAGGGGATAGCGGCGCTCATTTCACGTTTGAGAATCCGAACCTAGTGCAGGGACACTGTTGCTAGTCAGTGATGGGCAGGGGATGTATGAAGCCAACTGAGAGGCAGGCCACAGCCAGCCAGGACAAGTGCACATGTGGACACACTAGGGTGTGTATGGGGGCACGGCAGAAATTGTGTGAGTGCAGCCAGTGGCAGAGAGAGAAGCTGAAGGTTGAGCAATGGACCCAACCCAGCCGGCCAGCCCCACTCACCCTCGCTGAAGCTCTTGGTGGGGTTGTTGGACCGGCCCGGAGCGCTGCGGAAGGCCCGCTCGAGGCTGTTGTGCTGCTTGGCTAACTGCTCGATGGTTTCCTCCAGGTGGGCGCGCTGCTCCTGCTCATACTGCAGCGCCCGCTGCCATTTCCGGCTGTGTATCTCTGCTAGTTCCAGGAAGTCCCTGCAGGCCTGGGGTGGGGGAGTGGCTGTGTGAGCCCCTGGCCTCCAGCGGCTCCTACCTGCCCAGCTGCAGGGACGGGGAAGAAGGCCCCTGGGAGTGCTGTCTAGCCTCCTTCCCTCTGCTGGGGTGGTCAGAACAGGTTTGCCGCCCCTTTGGCCTCTGTGGGGACGTGGGAACCCTGGCACCCACGCCGGTCAGCTTCCCACAGGATGCCGTCTGGAGAGCACCGCACCGGGCGTCCCTGGTCTGCACGCTGCCTCCCCAGCACAGCCCCTGGAGCTGGAGGATGCTGAATCTTTTGCTCATCATGGCTGGGGCCTGAGCTTTCTGCTGCCACATCCTCACTGCATGCTGGGCCTCCAGTTTGCCACTGACCCCTGACTACACTGGAACCCAAGGCAGCCCTGGCAGCTCAGTCCAGTCCCTGGCTTTGGCACAGAAGGAATGAAAGCCACACTCTGCTGTACTACCCAGCTCACAGGTAACAGGTCTTATATGGCAGAACTGGGACTGGAACTTTCCACCAAGTTACGTCACAGTCTGCATCATATAACACTGCTTTTAAGTTTCCCCCATTAAGCTTGTGGCCTAGTATGACATCCAGATTCTTTTCAGCTTCCCAGGTGCATTGGTGATTCCATCACATTCTCATAAGGCAGGGGTCAGTCACTGTGTCATTACAGTGGAGAGGAAGGCCCAGGCCTCAGCTGTCCCTGGAAGGCAGTGAGGTCCAATGCGGGGACCTCTGGATTTGCCCTTTCTGGACACCTTCTTTAACCCAGTAGGAGGGGACCCGTTTCCTTGGCCCATGCCTGCATCAGCGGTCTGGCTGCAGCTCCCCCGCACTCCTCCCCACCCTTTATTGGACCAGCCACCCCGGAGTGCCCACTGGGCTCCACACACATCGCATGCTGTCTGACTGAGAGGGTCAGAGACAAGCCATCCTGCAGGGAGGGAGGCCCACAGGCCCTCCTCTGAGACCCAGGGATAAGGCAGCACTGTCTCCAAGGGCTTTTGGGAGGAAGTGGGGAGGTGATGCGGAGCACTGGGCCAGGGAGCACTGCACAGACACAGGCTTGGGGGCTACCACCCACATCTGCACGGGCACCTGGCACTCAGGCCTTCCTCCACCAGCAGCTCCCAGTGCCCCTCAGACCTCTTGTGCCATGTGCCCAGGAAACCACCTGGCCCCACTCCAGTGGGGCCCGCCCAGGCACCTGCCAGCCTGGTTAGTTTCTCCAGCGATTGTGCCTGTTTCTGTCCACCATAACCTGCTTCCCGTGAAATCCCCAAAAGTCAGCAAGTGCTTCACAACATCTGCTGCCTGGGTGGCGCCTACCAGGGAGCCGGGGCTGACGGCAGTGGGAGTGAGCCAAGGGGGTGTGTCCTGGGCCTCCTGAGGACAAGCCCCTCCAGGAGCAGGCAGGCCGCCCCTGACTCTGCAGCAGGGCGCCCTTCCCGGGCTCAGCTGGCTCTCTCACCCCACGGGGAGAGCCTGAGCCCCCATAGCTGGTCTGGCTGGAGGGAAGGGGGCTCCAGAGTTCTGGCTGCTCAGATGGCCCAGGGACATCATTCTTCTAACAAGCCCTTCTCCAGGTACCTTCTCTCCATCAACTGTCTCTCACCCAGCACCCTTGCAGGGTGGGCAGGGCATGGGTGCCCCTTCTCATTCTGACAATGTGGAAATGGGGCCTGGAGATGCAACATGACCCGCCCAAGGAAACCAGCAAAGTGTAGCGGAAAAGGGCACATTACCAGGAGTCAGAAAACCTGGGTTCTGGCACAGGCCACCCGGCCCCTTGAGCCCGTGTCCTCACCATGAGACAGTAATGTCTGACAGACCCTGTACTCACAAGCTTCCCCGTCTCAGCTCATCCAGCAAAATCCTCGAGGTAGGACAAGTGAGATCATCCCCATTTCACAGATGGGGAAAGTGAGGTTCAGTTCCTGGCAGCTCTCCCTCAAAGGCAGCAGGCTCCAAGGAGGCACACTCACTCCAACCTCAGGTTCAAGGTCCTCCCCACCCTCCCTGGAAAGGTCTGGGTGCAGGTCTCTGCCTGGCCACACCTAAGAAAAGATTTATACTGATGGATGTCCTGGCATAGGTTGGGACAGGGAGGAGAACCCGTCTCAGGGAAGGCAAGAAATCACCTTATCTTATGCACTTAACAGGGTCCTGAAGGTGGGAGAGGCTGTGTCCACGCTGGTTAAAGACCTGGGGCTATTTTGAGTTTGCAAATTATGGGTCTATAAGGCTCCCCCTTGGGTGTGGAGCTGCAGTCACTAGCCACCATGCAATTTAGTGGGCCTGGGAGGGCCCTGGCTCCGGGCCCACCTCTACCACTCCCAGGCTTGTGTCCTGGAGCCAAGGCCTTCACTGCCCTAGGTCCTACAGTGGCCTCCCTGCCTCCCCTGTAGCCCCATCCCTCCTTCACTGCTGTACACCTCAGGGTGGGGACCGTGACAACAGACACAGTGACACCCCATCCCAGTAGCCAGACCAGAAGGCACCTGTTTGCTGGTTCTATGCCAGTGGGTATAAGGGGTGGTGGCAGGTAGGGGGCAGAGTACCCCTCTGGGTACCTTGGAAGCATTCCAGATCCTACAGGAGCCCCATGAAAGGGGTGGACAGAGCCCTTCACTGCATTCCAAGACAATGAAACTGAGGTCCTGATGGCATGCAGCAAGGAGGTGGCAGAGCCAGGTCTGGAACCCAGGTCCTCAACCCAGAGCTTGCTCCACCACCTGCCCATGAGACTGTGCCCATGAGACCCTTGTGACCCTTGTTTGCCATGGCCCTAAGCTTGGCCCCAGTGCTAAGTTAGTCTTGATTCCTGCCACCTGTTTACCGTGCTGCTGTCGCTGGCACCGGTCAGCTGTGCTGTCGGCCCAGGCGGATGGCCAGGCCCTGCCAAGCTCGCCTCATGGCAGGTGCAGGTGAGGAAGGCAGCTTGTGTCAGTGGAGGAGAATGCCCTCATCTCCCTGGGCCACACTTCGGGGAAGTCCCTTGCCAGTTCCCCCTGCTCCCCCTGCAACCTCCTGAGACTCAGAGCAAGGGAGAAGGTGCTGCCCAGGTCAACAAGGGGAGACTGTGATGGGATCCTGGGTCTGTCTGGCCCCAGGGCCATGTTCCTTCCATACAACCAGGCTGCCACCACACAAGGCATGGTCCCCTCATTTGTCCACCTTGGAGTGAAGGCACAAAGGGCAGGGCTGTGCCACGCATGGCGAGAGGTAAGAGATGCTTCCTAGTTTCCCGGGTTCTACTAGTCCGTGGGCCCTGCCCGGCAGCTACATGAGGCCTCGTGCCTCTGCCCCCCACCGCCCCTTCCCTGCCCCATGGCGACTGCTCTGTCACTTCCCGCCAGCCCTCTGCAGCCCCGAGATCATGTCAGTGAGGTTTAACATACACAGGGGCTTTGCTTTTATACGTCTCGTCTCATTTAAAACAAGACTCATGAAAGAGCCACGCAACGGCAGTGCAGCATAGCAGCCACAGGCCATGGTGATAATTCCCACACGCATCTGAGGACATGTGGCCTTCCCAGCAGTAAAAGGGAAGAGGGCAAGATGAACATAGAGTGAGGATGAATTAGGATCCCCACCTCCTATTCTCAGTGTCAACGGGCTCTAGATACTTTAGAAATGACCATTTTCTCTGCCAAGCGACAGTGGAGTGCCGGCTGTTTCCCCCGGGCCCGGGAAGCTGACAGCCTCTGCTGGGCCGGTTCCCACCCTCTCCAGCCTCCCCGGTCACCTCCTCCCCAAGCCCTCGGGTGTGGCCCACCAGGTATCGTGTCTTCCTGCCCTTCCCTGGTTCAACCCCAAACGAACCTGCTTATTCTGAAGCGGCCCCTGTCACACCGCATGCCCGCTGTGGGCCGGGGCTGTCTGGGGCATTCTCACAGGCAGCGGAGTACCTTTTCTAGAGTGAGCGTGACTGAGGTGGCGGCTCAGAGAGGCCAAGGGACTTGCCCAAGGCCACAAGGAGGCATGCGTAGGGGCAGGGTCCAAGTCCCTGTGCCTGCAAGTCTCCCAGGGCATGGGACTAGCGTGGTCACAGCTAAATCTTTATTGCTGTCTGGGGGCAAGGGCAGACACGTCGTGGGATCCCGTGGTCTTGCTGGTGTGGAGCTGGGTTCCCAGGGGATGCTGACAAGGACGCCTGGGAATAACCCTGTCTAAGTAGCAGTGCTGGCCCTCGCCTCAGGGGGAAGGGGCTCTGCCCAGCACCCTTGACCCCAGCTGAGTCCACAGGATCAGGCTGTTGGCCGATGACCTGGCCAGGTGTGACCTCCAAATACCTCACAGCTACCATAGGGCTGCCTGGCACAGTGCAGCAGAGAGACAAGAAGGCAAATCCCCTGGGACAGCTGGGCCTCATTTGGGTCACAGGTGACTAGGCTGGGTATATGCAGATTGCATAGTGTCACAGTCATCTAAAGGGGGGGCAGGTGGAGGCCGCTGTCCCTAATATTGAGGGGCTCATGTGGTTGGACCCAGGGCCTTTGCCACAGCCACGGTTGGGGGTCACCTGCAGTAGATGAGCTGCCTGGCCACCCCCTCCACCCCTGATGCACCCACCTGGTGTCCACGCCCAACTCCCAGGGTCTCCTCTGCCACCACCGGCCTTCTCCAGGCCCCATCCCGGCTGTGCTGTGGAGAGAGGCAGGTGCCCGGCCTGGCCCTGCCGCCCTGGAATGCTGAGCTGGGCTGTGTGCCGCGCTCGTTAAGCTGGATTAGGCCTGGGGCCTGGCAGAGGGGCCGGCGGGGGGAGAACGGGGAGGCTGCCGGGCCACAGGGAGGGCCCTGCTGACCCAGCCTAGGCCCAAACATGGTCGCATTTCCCTTGAGGCTCTATGACAACTACACCTGGGGCCAGGGAGCTTGTGCCTAGCCCTGTGCAGGAGAGAAGACTTGGCTGAACCCAAGTCCCCACCCACGCCACGCTCCCTTCCTGAATTGTTCCAGGGGAGGGGAATGAGTCCAGCTGGAAGCTGGAGCCAGTGTCTGGGCCCTGCACAGGGGCTGCCTCGCTGCTCTCCCTGGGGCAGGCCTGTAACTTCCTGGGCCTCCATGTTCTCCTGATTCTGTGACCTGTTAGGTCAATTATCCTCCAAATGGGGATAGGGTTCCAGTCTCCCAGCCCTGCCCCTTCCACCCCCCACCCCCAGGGCTGTGGCAAGGGTGCTGGTGGAAAGGCCACGGGGAATGCAGGTGCTCCCAAGATGCAGAGGGCCTGGCTTGGGGTGTAGCGTGCCCCTAGCTCCGTGGGGAGGGCAGGGAGCCCGTTGAGCTGCCCCTAAAGGGTGGGCCCTCGCGCTGGGGCTGGCCCTGCCTGCCCTCTGGGGATGCTTCCGTCTGTGAAGTCCAGCCTGGTGAAGGAGGCTGTGAGGGCTGCCACCCAGGGGAAACCAAGTCAGGGGCCACACCATGCGAGCTCCAAAGGAAGTTGCTGCTCGTCATCTTGACTGGTGCCCCATGGGGCAGACACAGAGTGTCTCTGACCTGGAAACCTTTGCCCATCTGTACCGCAGGGGAAGGACAAACTCTAATCGCTTTTGCTGTTCCTAATCCTAATCCTGGCGACAATCGCACTGCTCCCCAAACACAGGCAGGGGAATAGGGCGTGAGGTCACCCAGCCTGGGTCCTCTATCTGTCCTGTGTGTGGCCCAGGGCAGCCTCTCGAGTTCATGGGAGTCTGTGGAGCCAGGACTCTGCCCAGGCCTGGCCTTCAGTGGCTGCTGGCAAACCACCAGCTTCCTCCAGGGTCACTTCCCTCCTAGATAGGGACGTGAGAACTGCTAGACATGGGGGTGGTGGCTGTCAGGCTCCTGGAGGAGGTGGGGAGAGGTGCCAAATGCCCAGAGGCTCCAGGCTGGGTGACTGGCCCTGTCTCTGGCCATCAGCACATAGCAGGTCCCAGTAACCCTGGGCCCAGGGAGGACGGGAGGAAGGGCTGTGCTCCCACCTGCAGCCGGGTTGGGACCTGCCAGGCATCTGACATGCCTGCCCTACAGTGGCACTCCGGCGTCTGGGCTCCCAGGTGGACGGGTGGAGGACTCCGCCTCTCCCGGGGCTGCTGGGCTGAGGCTGCACCCCTCTACACTGGTCCTCACATGGCCCTCATTACCTCCGCCTCTCACTGGCCTGCAGGTAGCGACTGGGGTAGAAGTCACAAAGGGTCATGGTGTCCCTGAGCCCCTCTGCGTGGCCAGGGGATGTACTGGGAGTCAGCAGGATCTCACCTCTCTCCCGCTGAGGAGCGTGCGCTGGCCCCAATTTACACGGATAAAGCCCAACTTCAGCGGACGCCCCACAGAGGCAGCACGCAGTGCTGACATTCAGGCCAGCTCTGTCTGGCCCAGGAGCTGCCACACCGGACGAAGCTCGACCACCTTAAGTGTCTAAGACCAAGAGTGGGGACCTCTGCAGCCACAGTGCTGGGGGCCCCTCTGGCCCGGCCAAGCTGCCACGCTGTGGATCCGTCACCCTCCCGGCACACTCGCGCTGAGCTCCTCACCGCGGCGCTGGGCACGGCTGACCGGCACACGGCTCCAGCCCTCCCGAAACGCCAGCGGGCACGGGCGCGGCCTCTCCTCCCAGTGACTCACTCTGGGCACTGGCGAGGCAGCTTTCCACTTCAATTAAAACTTTAAAATAGCCCTTTCCCCATTCAACACAGTTTACCCCTTGTGCACGGATCTGACGCCATCTGGTTACCAGTTTGCCAACTGATTTTAGGCAATTCTGGAATCTCTTTTTACCCATCTCCCCAGGCCTCAAATGAGCAAGCTGGCAGGAGTACAGCAGTGGTCAGCTGGACAGGAACCTGCCCTACGGGCCCTGGGAGGACGAGTGGGGGCAGCTCCAGGCCCCTCACCTCCGCCTGGGTCGGCCGAGGACCCCCCATGACCTGCTGGGCCGTGAGCCGGATCGGCCGGAGAAGCCTCAGATCGTTTCCAGTGGTGAGCGGCTGCTTATGACAAGTCTTTATTTCTGCGATGCCTCGAGTGCCCCCAGCTGCTGGCTCTGCCTCTGCGTACCTGTCCCCGCCTGCCCATTTCCCACTCTGGCTGTCTGGGGCCCTCGGTGCACTTTGCCCTTGCAGCCCTGTCCACCTGGAGTGTCCCCTGAGCCCACTCCATCGAGCCCTGGCTGTGCTGGGCGCTCCTCCTACGCAGGCTTTCCTGCGTCCTTGCCATCAGGATGTCGCAGGCACCCATCCCGCCCGGCCAGCTCTGGAGCAGGCACCAAAGTGTGTCTCTTATGAGACGCTACCTTCCTTGGTAAACTCAGGGACCAGGGTACAGGGTCTGTCGCATCTGGGCCCGCTGAACAGTACCCTGCTGGCCAGCCCTGCTCTCCCTGCCTTCTGTCCCCTGGGCACCTCGCCGGGCTTTGGGCTTTTGTGGGGTCGGCCCCAGCTGGCTCTGCTCACTCACCGGCTGCACAAAACCGTTCCTGGGAAGGACCCTCCTTCGTCCTGTCAGAACCGTGTGAGGGCCAGGGCGGGCGCTCCTGGTGGCGCAGGCCCACACCCTCAGGTCCTTCCTCATGCACCGATGGCCGTTTCTCACCCACAGCAGCTCTGCCGGCCCCTCCTGCACTTCAGAGCACACCGGCCACTCCCGCCAGCGCCAGATCCTCGCTCCCTGTCCAAGGGCCTCACGCAGGGTCTCCAAGCACCTGCCCTGGCCTCGCCGGCACCCTTTCTCCAAGCAGCAAGGGCTCTTGCTAAAACACAAGTCAGATCGTGCCACTTGGCCTCACGAGTCCCTCCTCGTCTCATTCCAAGTGGAAGGCAGAACGCTCTCAGCACAAGGTCCCCTGTGACTGGCCTCCTGTCCCCTCCAACCTCCCCTTCCACAGCTCCCAGCCCTCATTCCACCTGCGGCCACCCCAGCCCCTTGCGCCCCTGCTCCCTAGATAGCCATCCCCCGCAGCCAGTCGCGCCTGTGACCTCTCACCCCATCCCACCTCACGAGGCCTTTCCTCTGAAGGTCTGTTTGCCTCTGACGTCCCACGTCACCCTTGAGATTACAGCTCCCCAGGGGGATGCAGGGCCCACGAGGGTGGGGCTGTGCTCACTGTGTCCCCAGCGCCTAGAACTGGGCGTGGCTGGATGACAGAGGCATCTTGTGCACCTTGGCATCCGCCAGCAGCTGCACAGTCCCTGCCTGCAGACGTGCTCACTGGGTGCCAGCAGGGTGGACCTGGGCACTCCAGGCTCCTGAGGGCTACAGGGGCTCACGTGGTCGGAGGGCCCAAGTCCTGGGCCCCTGCGTGAGTCACCAACTATGAGGAGCCCCTCCCATCTCGGGTGTGGGGTCGAGTCTGCCTTGCTCGGGCCCCACCTGCAGGGGTGGGAGGAGCAGGGGCAGGGGCAAGCCCACCGAGCCCAGCTGCCAGCCCACGGAGGGGCCTCAGGGCTGCAGAAGGAGACCACTGCTGGCACCTGCCACCCAACCCCCAGCACTTCCTACTGTGGACTGTGAATGCGCTCTCCCCTGGCCAGTGGCATAGGGACATCCCCAGGGCTCAGTGGGCAAGAAAATGAGTCTACATGAACGTCATGGAGGACAGCACGTCCCCAGCCAGGCCCTGCTGCCCTGGCTGCAGACAGAACCTGCTCACAGCCAGGGCAGGGTCACCCCCAGGAGGACTGTGGCAATAGCCCGGCGCTCTTCTGCCCAGGGCAGGAGCCATGTGGCCAGAACACTGGGCTCAAGACCAAGCTGTGGAGCAGCTGAGGCCACCCAGGAGAGCCTAGATGACAGGTGACACAGCCCCAGCCCTTCCACACAGATCCCGCAGCCAGGGGTGGGGACAGCCTAGGGACAGATGGCTGCGATTCCGAGTGCAACAGCTGGGCTTACAACCCTTGGCAAAATGACCGCTCTGAGCCTCAGGGTGGCACCTGATTAATACAGATGGTGACAACGGGCTGTAATGACACCAACCTCACATGGCTGTTGTGAGGACCAAACAAGCTACTGGGAAGGAGGCTTGGGAGGACTGCGCTTGTCACACCACCACCCCCCACTGCCTGTCCTAACCAGGCACGCTGCTCCCCATCAAAGTCGAGCTCACAGGGTACGAGCAAGCTAGAGGGCTTTCTTTCCACTTTGCAATACAAGTACCCAGAGCAGGAGCTTGGGATGTGTATCAATTCAGCCGTTCTCCACCTTCAACCAAGTGACGGATCCAGTGCCACCACCCAAGGCACACCTTGGCACCAGTGGGGGGACGCTGACATGGGGGAGACCGTGACCACGCCCAGGCCTGGCCGAGCACCTGTGTGCAGGAGGCTGTGGTACGAGGCTCATTCTAAAAACCAGAGGCATTTAATAGCACCGCGAGGTTTCTCCTGAATGACGCACTGACTTGCGGTTGCCCCGAACAGTCATTCAAGCAGGGATCTGCGGGGCTGGCCTTCTTCAGAGCCCAAAAATTACCCACTAGGGAATGTTTCCAGACACTAAGTGCTTCAACTCATTTGCTTCTGTGTTTTTTCACATCTCTCTCTCTCTGGCTCCCGAGCTGGGCTCTGTGCCGGATGCTACGGGGCGGCGGGGTAGGGAGGGGGCTGTCAGTGGTGCAGGGTGGGGATGGGAGAGGGCAGGGGAGGTGTTCCTGGCCTCCTGCCCTGGGTCAAGGGAAGGGACAGGTTTATGTCTCCACCTGGTGCAGTAGGCTGTATGGAGCCAGGGAGACCTGGGCTCGTATCCTTTGCTGCGACCCTGAGCAAGTCCCTGGTCCCCTCAGCTTCAGTCTCCCCATGCGTAAGCCTGCTGAGTGCGGGGTGAGGTCTGCATGTGCAACACTGGCGTGCCACGCAATGCCTGGAAAGTTCTTCCTCGTTCCTTTGCTGGCTTCTGCTGGCGTGCCGGGGCTGGCCGCTCACAGCCCGGTCCTCAGGAGTAGGGGCGGGCGGGGGTGGGCTGACTCCAGCTGGCGGACTGCGGGAAGGGGCCTGGCAGCAGCTGTGGGTTCACTTCAGGGTAGGGGAAGCTTCACAGAAGAGATGACGTCCACCTGAGGTGCCGACAGGTGGGGAGGGGCCAAGAGACTGTGGCCACCTCAGATCTGGGGAGAAGCCCAGAATGGCAGGGGACAGGGATGGGTGGCCCAGGAATCGTGTGAACTCCCTGCCCCATGTCTCCCTCATGGCCGAGAACATCAGAGCCAAGCTGGTCTCTCCATGTCACCTCAGGGGGAAGGAGAGGCGGCCACTCTCCTCACTGGGGCAGTGAGGCCACCACCCACACAGTCGGCGAGCTTTGCCCAACGACCAAACCCACCGCACCTGGGGAATGTCCGCAGAGGCCCAGGAAGGGGAACCACCTGAGTGAGTGGGATGACCAACGACGGGCTCGGCGCCACACTGGCGTAGGCGCACCCTGGCCGGGGTATACAGACCCATGCGCAGTGACGGTTCCTTCTCTGCCTTCAAGAAATCCTCCCCCAGGCCCTGCTCTGCGGCTGCCCCCTCTGCCCTCTGCGGGCCTGGCAGTGGCTCACCCTGGCTCCCCAGCCAGCTGTGGACCTTCGCAGACCCTCCCCAAACTCGGCCTTAAAAAGTGGGCACATGAGCTGGTGGCACTGGGTAGATCTTTGCAGAGCAGGTCACACCAGTGAACACACGCGTGATGGTCTGTCACTGTTAGAGTCCGCTGGACTGCCTGTTCCCTGCGGATCCCTGCCTGGCACAGGCCTGGGCTGCGAAGGTCTGGGATAATTGCCCACCAGGCAGGATTTTCCTAACTTTGTGACAAGAGACAGGGCTGCCCTGAGTTCCCTGTGGGGCTGCTGACGTGCTCAGATGCTGTCCCCGGGGGTACCCTTGCAAGGCCTGCCAGGTGCACCCTCTGAGTCCTGCAGGAAAGAACCTTGCCACCTGCAGTGCCACAAGAAGGGGGAAGGAGGCTGGAGCCCCCGCACGGTAAGCTCGTGGAAAACACACAGTACGGTTTAACGTCACAAAACACTGTTCCAGGCCGGGTCGTCTCTCTGGAAGGGGAGTGCAGGGTGGGCGGGGTGCTGTGGGGTGCTGAGTGGCCTGCAGGCGGGGGGCTGGGTGCAGAGCTTTCTCGATGACCTTGTTCAGGTGAGGAAACGGGACCAGACGGGCTTTGTAAAAGGTAACGTCACAGGCAGATGTGAGCAGTGGGCCACTCAGAGTTTCTCTGGAGACATGAGACCCCCTTTGAAACAACAGTCCCACTGGGCTACTGTTGGGGACACAGGCGAGTAAGACACTCAGCCTGACCTCAGCGAGCATGGAGCCTGGAGGGGCAGCTGAAACAGCGGGCTAAGCGCAGAGCTGTTCCTGGGAGCCGGGGTCCCAGCCAGCAGGAAGGACTGCCCGAAAGAGGGCTCGGAGAGCCTCCCGGCCGTGGTGACATCCATGTGGATTTTGAAGGATGAACAGGGATCTGAAGGGTGGGGAAAGAGTGTTCTAGAAGGTATGGCACTGGCAGAGGCATGGAGGATAAGACACTGCATTGTTGTTCAACATTCCCAATCCAGAAACCTTGGAGCACCCGAGGAAGAGGCCACACTTGATGCAAGGTGAGGATGGCTGCATTGTTCCCAGGGAGCGGTGGGCTCGTGGCCGGGCTTGCACCACTAGCCGTGGCTCCAGGATGCTCGGGCAGTGTCCAGAGGCCCCGTCCCTGCCCTGCAGGAGGTTGGGGCCTAATGGCATACGATATTGACGCTCTTTCCCAGACTTGAAGGAGGTTTAAATATTGTCCCCCTGACCCTTCTCCTGAAGGCTGGACAAACTTTGCTGCCCTGGGGGAAAGGGGGATGAAGCAGCTGGTCCTGTCTGTGCAGGAAGGTGCTGCCTGCCCAGGGCCTCTTCCACGCCTCGGGCTCGGTCAGAGCCTACGAGGTACAACACACAGCGTTGCACCATGTGCTGGAACACGGCACGTGGGAAAGTCTGTCCGGCCCGAGGTGCCAGTGGGAACAGAGATTCCCCAAACTCAGGCTCGGGTGCTGCTGGAAGCTTCCCAGTCACACCCATCAGGGCAGAGGTTGGGGGTGGGGGGTGGAGTTGTAGTGGGACACCCACAGTGGGGAAGAAGAACGTCCTCTCACAGTGAGATCTGGAGGGACTGGGGATGATGATTTGTAGCTTCTGGGGACAGATGCGGGTGCCTCTGTCTCTGAGTCCCCAACTCCCCAGGAGGGGCCCTGGTGGGGCCGTAGCTGAGGCTATCGGAGGCTGCATTACAGCTTAAAGGTAGACATACCAGGGACTCAGAGAAGTCTCTGAGGTTGGGATCCCACCGTGGGCAGCTGCAAGGCCACTCCCTCGGTGTCCTGACCTTGGAGTAAGTCACAGCAGGAGGGGGCATCTGTAGCTCTTTGAGTCTCACTGTCACCTCCTTGGAGAGGATAGGGCCATCAGTCCCCCAGCAGGCCACACAGAACTGGGTTTGCTTCACAGCTGTCTACTTACCAGCTGGGGGACATTGAGCAGCTGAGGCTAACGAGCACATTGAGCAGCCTCAGTTTCCACTTTGGCACTAACAATATCTAACGGCACTAATGAGGCTGCTGGGCAGGGTAAAGGTCCAGTACGTGAACAGACTCCCTGAAGGATCAGAGGCAGAAGCAGCCTGGCTGTCTTAGTCATAGATCCCTGGTCTAAACCCTTCCTCACGACAGGTGTGAAAGCTGAGGCCTGGCCAGGGGTGGGGACGCCTGTGTCCCATGACCTTCAGGCAAGCAGCTGGCTTTGCCTACGTGGCCCCTCTGTACACAGTGGGGCTTTGGACACTTGGTGTCTGACAGCCACGCAAACACCCTCCCAGAACTGAGCCGGCACCTGCTAGAAGGAGAGTGGCTGTCAGGAAAGGTCCCAGGGAGAAACCCTGGCCTCTGAGCTGGCCCGGGCCGCAAGCACAGCCTGTCGGGCAGCACCTCACTCCTGCCCTCCCTTCCGGTGGAACAGCAGGAGCTTGGGAGGGGCCCTCATGCCAGGTTCTCACCGGCTCCTCCAGCAGAGCCTGGCCCGGGGCGCAGATCCTGTCACTCAGGCCTGGCCCTGACACGCTTGCCCCACGGTGCCGGAATTGAAAATAGGCATCGGGACCAACCTCAGGGGACTGACTGCGCTTCCCATAAAACAATTCATTATGCACTTAGAAGGCGAGCTGTTTTTACGGCTTCATAAACACAGATGAGCCTCGGCTGCCTGATAAAAGACGGTTCGAGGCTGAGGCCGGCTGAGAAGCTCACTGTCTTGGAAAAGCCCAAACTGCTGACTCAAGACAAAGCAGCTTCGCTCTCGGGTAGGGCAGCAATGCCAGGGAAGCCACGGGCGGGTGGGCGGGCGGGCAGTAGCCTTTGAGATGGACAGGGAAACACAAACGCATCATTATGTCATTAGATGCTTCACGTTCGCACGTGTCGCCAGTAGAAGTACAGGGACCTGGACCTGCAGTCTCTGGGCTGTAATGAGGACAGTGGGCCCGAGAGGACTGACATAGGAAAATAGAGTGCAGACGGCGACAGGGTCAGATGAGCCATGGCCCAGCAGTCTCTCGGCAGCCTCCACACACAGGGCCAACCACCCCCCCAAGTGCAGTGGGCTCAAGGGACAGACACCGGTACACACGCCTGCTGGGCTCAGGCAGGGAGCGCCTATGGGCCAAGTCTCCGGGCAGTCTGGAAGGAGGGTGCACCTCGCTCAGCTTCAGGCCCCAGGGTGGCGATTCCCAAGGCTGCAGTTGGGCACTCCAGGCCTGAGCATGTCTGGGCAGGTGTGGGTGGCAGAGTGGCCCTCCTGCCCCACAGTCGTGCTGCCAACAGGCCAGTAAAGCGGGCTTGGGGCAGGTCTCAGATGCCCAGGGTTTATTTAGCCTGGGTACTTGGCCTGCAGTGGGCTCCTGTCTCTATCCTTCCACCCTGCCCTTGGGTTTCCTGTTGGGCTTAGAGCCTGGTGCCAGCCCCCAGCCCAGCTCTGGTCTGACCCCCTTGCTTGGAGGCTGGGTCCCCCTAATGGAGCTCACCCAGCCAGCAGGGTGGCCCTCCTGAACCTGTCAGGCTCTTGGGACCCTGACACTTCTCCTTGGTAGTGGCCCCCATTTCTGCGCACCTGCTCTGGCCCCTGGCTCCCAAGCTCCTTACAATGGCACCCCTCGCCTGGATGTGTCCCTCTGTGGGGCTGTGCCTGGGACAGCAGTCAGACCCGTGTCTGGCAGTGGAGGCCTGGAAGAGCACTCACACTTCTGGGGAGCACTCACCAGGCAGGAAGAGGAAGGGCCCGAAGCACAGTCAAACTCTACACTCCTGCCACCACTGTGGGACCCTCTCGGCTCCCAGTCATGGCAACATGGCTTCCAGAACCCAGGGGGAGTGGCTCACTCCCCAGGCTGGGCTTCTCAGTTTACAGCTGTGGTCACTGGCCCTGTCTGCTCTCAGGTGGGCACGACCTTGGCAGACTTGGCTCCAAGGCTTTTGTGGCTAAGGGAGCCCCCAGCGCTCCCCCGGGGCACGTGCAGTCCCGATCCTGCTGCATCTGTGGGCTGTACCCAGGGAGGAGGCCCAGCGTGGCAGCTGTGTCCCTGCTGTGTGGGGCCCTGACTGTCCTCACCCAGGCACCGACCCCCTGCGGCCTCCGCCGGATTCCACACCCAACTCCGGCTCCCACCAGACGGTTAAAAAGAATGTCCCTGCCCAACAACGGCTGTGTGGCGGAGGTGACATAGAGAACCCTGATTGTGCAGGGAGACGCTGGCTTTGGGAAGTGACTGGGAGCCACAGGAAATGGGGCCCTGGCCTGTGTCAAGCACCCCGGTCACCCACTCAGGGACCAACCACGGTGCAAGTGCCCGAGAGCCCCGGCCGGGGCGGCGGCAGTACTCACGTTGATCATAGCATTCGACGTGATGCGGAAGAGCGTGGCCCGCTCGTTCACCGCCTTCAGCTTCTCCCCGCTGTCGGGCGGGATCTTGAGGCCGTCCAGCTCATTCAGGGAGCGCTGCAGCGCGGCCCCGTGCTTGGCGATGAGGTCATTGCACGTGCCGAGGTCGTCCAACTTCAAGGAGAGGTTCTTCAGGGTTTGGTGTAGCTCACTCTTGTCAGCTGGAGAGGCAGTGTCCTCGTCGTCCCCAGAGTCATCTGTGAGGGGAACAGAGTCCGTGGTTATTACCAACCGACACAGCGCAGGGAGGCCTGTGTGGCCTGGGCCGAGGAGGGCACGTGGCGCCACTCAAAAACGATCAGTTCCCTAGGTGGCGCCGTTCCTGCTCCGGCCAGGCTCCGGCAGGTGGGGTGGGCGCAGGCCCACCTGGGCTGTGGGAGGAGCTGTGAGGGGACCAGCTTAAACGACAAGGCCTGGATGGGCTGTGGAGGGCGCAGGCCAGCAGGCGTCCAGCTGCGTGCAGGGCACCAGCTCCCGCAGTTGAGGCCTGCGGGAAAGGGTGGGCCGCGCTGGGGAGACAGGTGGCGGTCGCTCTGTGGGCACAGAGACCCCCAGGATGGGGCCTGGGCCCCTTTCCTGGCGTCGCAGGCCCACCCCAAGCCGACCAGCTTCCCCACAGCCAACTCGTTTGCTCTCTGCTCCGCGCCCACCCCCAGCCGCACGGGACAGCCCTCTGTGCCCCGCAGACGCTGTGCGCTGCTGTCTGGGGCCTTTCCCATGTATCCCCGTGGCCAGGAACCTCCTTACCACCCCCACACCTCTGCAGAGGTCTCAGCCCACCTGCCCCTTTGAGGCCCACCCAATGCCACCCTCGCTCCAAACTCCGCCAAAAGACCGCCGCGTCACAGTAGAAGTCCCCGCTCCCTGCCTTCACCCAACTGCCCTGCAGGAGCATGGCGCTGTCATGTATGCAGCGCCTTCTAGTCAGGACAGGGACTGTATCATCCAAAGGGGACAGACGAGACTGAGGCTCTGAGAGGTAAAGTCACATCCAGCTGCCCAGCAGCCACTCTTCCCCCCAGGCTGCTGGGGCCGCCACGAGAGGGGCCGGGCAGCGACCTCTCTTCCCGTCCGCACCCTCCCCTCACCGCTCACGCGGCTCTGCGGAGGCCCTCGGTGCTGCCTTTCCTGCCAGCCCAGCCTGCGTCCAAGGGGCCTCTGAGGGGCGCACGGTGGCAGGTGGGGTGGGGGCAGCTGGCGTGGGGCCCTGCTGCTGCCTTAGCGCTGGGCACAGGACAGCCGAGAGGCTGACACCACCTGTGAGCCCTGGACGCTGTAACTGCCAAGGGGTTTCTGAAATGCCTCGTTTCAGAAATAATCAGCAAAAACACTTTTGTAGACAAAGAAAATCTATAACCCAAGTTATATTTTTTTTGAAAAGAATGCACATTGTCAGAGAACATTTCTTCCCACGGCAAGCAAGGTGCGTGTGAGTGGACACAGCTGAGTCACTATTCCGAGTGTGCCCTGAGCCCACGGCAGGGTCAGGCCAGCCAGCTGCACGGGGCCTGAGCCGGGGGGAACTGAGGGGGCATCCACTGCACACCTTGTCCCCGCTGTCCCCCAGAGCCGGCCCAACTGCAGCCCCGAAATGGCCCAGTGTCGGGAGACCACACGTGCTGGGCCACCCTCTCTGCAGGTGAGAAAATGCAGCTTGTGAGAGAGCAGAGACCCGAATCCAGGTCCGTCTGCCACAGCATGTCCTCTCTCTGGATCGCCGTGGAAAGGCCCGAGCAGCTGCTGTGACCTGCGTCTTTCTGGGTGCCAGGCCTCGGGCCAGGGGCTGCCTCAGTTAATGAACGCGACGACGACCAGGTGAGGTAGGTCTTTTCGGAACCTGGGCTCTTCCCAGGTTCAATATGCGTAAGAGCCAGAACGGCCGCTGGCTCTGCAGCAGGAGGCCTCGAGGGGGCGCACGGCTGCGGGTCAGCCTGAGGGGGACCCTGTTCTCTAAGCAGGAGCTGGTGAGAGGTGTGACTAGCCCAACGCGGGGCACCCTCCCGTGTGGCGGGTAGAAGCAGGTAACCACGTTTCTATTCAAGTTGGTATTAAACAGGGCACCTTAGGACATGGCTCTTAAGGTCCAAATTCAGACCCCCAGGGACACAAGGATGGCCTGTTCTGCCCTGTGTTGCTGGGGGCGGACGGGAGGACACCTGGGTCAGAGGTTATGGGCCAGCAGTCTGTTCTGCAGAGATGGGCAGGGAGAGTCCCCTGCCAGAGGGACAGCGAGATCAGGAGGATGAGGGAGGTTGGGGCAAGCGGGGGAGGGGATGTGAATGAATGAATGAATGCTTTTGGGCACATCACCGAGGAGGCCTGTCTAGGCCTGTGGGTTCCCAGTGGCAGGCCTGGGTTGGCATGTCACATGCAGGAAGGCAGGAGCTGGAGAAGGAAGTGGGGGCAGGTGTGGGGCATGGAGGAGCAGGGTGGGGAGGGGGATGGTCAGGGGCCCCAGGCACAGGCCAAGGAGCCTGGCCCTTCTGCCCTGGCAGGAGGGAGTGTGTGGCAGTTGACACACGGGAAGGATGAGACTGGTGGCGGGTGGCAGCATGGGCAGATGTAGGGGCACGGAGGCCAGGAAGGGGTGGGCTCGGGCAGGAAGGCCCCCTGCACCCCGCGCAGGCGCACTGACGGTCACTCCCACCCAGCTCCAAGGCCGTGAACCACCGTCACAGCCACACTCCCATGTGTCCCCACACACCCACCGCCCCTCAGGGAGTGGGTGGCATCACCCACCTCCCACATTCCCGCAGCGAGACATGGCTGCTCAGACTCGTGCTGAGCACAGGGGTGGGAGCCTCGCCCCAGGCCAGGTGGAGGCAGAGCCCAACCGGGAAGGGGACGTTGCCTCCGAAGCATGAACTCTAGCCACGCCTCGCCCAGAAGTTGTCAGTTTGGGGTGAGAAACCCTCGCACGGAGCAAACCCATGTCAGAAAGTTGGGTGAAACTCAAGATTAGAGGCACAAATAAAAACTATTTAATGTGACATTCCTCAAATTAGGATGAAGAAGTGATGACATTATATTAAGTTATGCTTCTGAAGGATAAACTGGCAGATACCGATCAAGAGTGATGAAAATGACTCCTTGGCTTCCACTGCCCACTTCTTCCCCGACGGGGACTCTGCCGGATGGGACTTATTACAAAGGGAGGACACAATGGTGTGCACAAAGCTCCCTAGGGCCGCGGTTCTCCCGCTTATGGCTGTGGGGGTCCTCTGGCATTTATGACCTATGACCCCCCTTCCACTGGGAATAAAACTCGGAGACAAGGAATGCCTGAGAGGAAGATGAGTATCGGCCACTACAGAAGGAGCAGCCAGCAACTGCGACACTCACTCTCCTTGGCTGCTCCTGGGGCTGCAGTGACAAAGCCACCCTCCCGGCCCCGGGGGCGCAGACTGTGGCAGGAAGGAGGGGGCCGCTGGGCTCCCTGGGTGGTACAAAAACAGGAGGTCGGAGGGGACAGGCTAGAAAGCCCAAGTCCCCTGTCCACATCTAGCCCTGTTGCTTCCGCGCGGCAGTCCCCTCCGAGCCTTGGTTCCTCATGTGTGTGGCAAAGGCACCAACGCCCGCCTCAGCCGTGGGGAAGGACCTGGGGCCAGGTGCCCCCGTCGAGTGGAATTACTGCCACTACCGGCAGCCTGTGCTGGCTGAACTCAGCGCCTCTCCATTACCTCCTAGAAAACGCCAGTCCTTTGAAGAGACAATTGAAGCGGAAGTGGCCCTGAACACTGGCTGAGAGGGTGAAAGGCGTTACCACCCAGGACGAGTGCAGGATGGCGCCTGGCCCTGGCCAAGCCCAGGAGGAGGAGAGGGGCTTGGCCAAGGTCGGATGCTGGGGTAACCGCAGTGGCAGTGGTATCTAGCCCCTGCTGAGCCCCTGCTTGGACAGAGGTGGCCCAGACCTTGGGCAGGGCTCTTCCCAAGTGGCTAAGATGCATTTGCTGAGGGCTCAGAGCCCAGGTCCCAGGGCCGATGATCCCAAAGTCCCGCTGGCTTTGCTGGGAGGAGAGCAGAGTTGCGGGGGTCACTGCTCCATGTGCCTGCCACCAGAGCCACCCCACAGCGGGCTGCTGGTCTCTGATCACATGCTGTGCACCAGCTGCTGACAGCTGGGCCCACTGGGACACCCAGGTCTGCAAAGCGTGCTGGACAGAGGTGCCACACCTCAATCCCTCCCAGCACGGGGCCTCCCGAGAGTGGGGCTGGGCATTGGAAGGCAGGGTGAGCAGCAGACACGGTGGCTGGGCAGCGGATGTACACGAGGAGCCAGTCAGAAGGGCGCAAAGCGCATGCGGCAATCTCCTCCCCCACCTGGTGGGGATCTGCCCCTCCCTCTCTCTGGGGCACACACTGCCTTCCCTGGCCCCAGTGCCCCTCATTGCCAAGCCCCCTGCAGGCAGTTGCTCTGCCTCATTCATTCCGGCCGCTGGCTGGCTCTGCACCCAGCTGCTTTTCCTGGGAAATGCTGGGTGAATTGCACCCAGACCCAACCTGGGTCTCAGCACCCCGGGAGCAAGCTGTGGAAGAGGCAGCCTCCCACTGGTCAGTGACGACGCAGTGGGGAGAGACGGCAGGCGCCCTGCCCTGCAGCAGGCGGCAATGACACTTGTGTTGACAATGGCAGCTGAGGCTTATACAAGGTGCCAGCACCTTATGAAACACTGGACAAATAACTCATTCAATCCCTTACCCTTAGCATCCTCATTTTACAGGGGAGGAAACTGAGGCTTGGAGGGCCCCCAAGGCATTCTGGCCATTTTCCATGTCTCACCGCAGGCCGCACTGAGGGCATCTCTGTGCAGCGTGCCTGGGAAATAATCTAGAATGCTGGGGGAGGCACGCCTGGTTGCCGTGACCGTGCAGCCAGGGAGCAGGCCCAACCCTCCCCTGCACAGCAATCCCAGCTCTCACAGGGTTTATGGGAGCATCTCGTCCTGCCCTGTCGGCCTGTGTTGCCTCACTCCTCCTCCCAGGCTGCCAACCTTGCCAGGAAGCAGGCAGAAACAGGATGCTCACACAGGGGGAGTGGGGCTGCAGCCCCGCCACCCCGTGCCCTCATCTTAGCAGGAGGGCCGTGGCTTGGCATAGCGGCGTCTGAGCTGAGACCACTGGGCAGCCGGAGAACAGCAGAGGGCAGGAGCCCGCCTCAGGCTCAGGCCTCCCAAGGATGTGGCTCACAGAGGAGGACAGTTACCCAGGGAACCAAACCAGCGGGCTGATGGAAAACTCCAGAGCTGAAGGGCTAAGACGGAGGCTCTGCAGCGGAAGGCCAGCACATGGGGCACTTCTGCCTCCCCATCCGCCTGCTTTGCAAAGAGCCAGTCCTTTCCCTGCTGCGCCTCCCAGCGGGCTGCTGGGATGATCTTTCTGAACTCTGCTTGTCCCTCCCCAGGCCTCGCCCTGGCCGGCTGCCTGTGTGCCGCTGTCCCTGGCACACTCCTGACGTACAGATAAAACGATCACAGAAAAGCAACTGCCGAGGATCCTGGCGAGCCGCTCTGCCACCCGCACAGGATGTGGTTTCTGAAACAAGGACATCTGAGTGTGGAAGGTGGAGAGCTGACTCCGCTCTTGCCCAGAGGCAGCTCGGCGCCAAAGGGGGCCTGTTCCTTCTAACGAGAATGACGGGCCCTGAATCTTTGGCCAATGGTGTTCCTGGGCCTCACTGGCTAAAGTGACAAAAGCAAACAGCAGCTCCACCGTGGAGCATGGAACTGTGGAATAAGCGCCCCAGCCTATCACAACCGCCTCTCGAGAAACAGATTCCTAAAATACTCGTCCATTTTCGCAAGCTACATAGAAGAACGAATTCTCTTTCTTGTTAAAGGAGAATAAATGTGTAACGCTCAGGTTACCAATGTGTTTACAAGGCAGCCGTCAGAGCTCCTGTGTCCATCTCAGCCAGGCCATCAGAGTGTGGCAGTGGCCTTCCATCCGCGGTAAGCTTCCCAAGCGCACCTGTTTCCAAGCCTTAGTGGCTGTACTGGGTGTGGCTTGTGTCACCCCCCAATTCACATCCTTCCTGGAACTTCAGGATGTAACCTTATTTGGAAGGGTCAATGCAGATGCAATGGATGAAGATGAAGCCACACCAGAACAGGGTGGGCCCTCAATCCAGTACAGTGGGGTCCGTATAAGAGGAGAAAAGATACAGGGGCATGATGATGGGGCAGAGATTGGAATGATGCATCCACGAGACAGGGAACACCAAGGATTGCTGACCACACCGGAAACTAAGAGAAAGGCAAGGAAAGATTGGTCTTCAGAGCCTTCAAGGGAGCACGGCCCTGCCAAGACCTTGCTTTCAGACCTGCGGCCTCCGGAACTGTGAGAGAACAAACTTCCGTTGTTTTGAGCCACGAGTTGGTGTGATTTGTATGGCAGCCCTAGGAAACTTAACATAACACATATTCACTATCTTAAAGCTCTGGAAAGAAGTCCTAAAATCAAGGTGTGGGCAGGGCTGCATTCCTTCTGGAGACTCTACCGGAGAACGTGTCTCTTGCCTATTCTAGCTTCCAGAAGCCACCCTCATGCCTTGGCTCAGGGTCCCCTCCATCCTCAAAGCCGGCAGAGTAACTTGTCGTCTCTCTGCTCCTCCGGCCTCTCTTCGCAGGAGGACTCAGGAGGGTTACACCGACCCGCCTGGATGATGCAGGATGGTCCCCCATCTCAGGATCCTTAACCTAATCACACTTGCAGTGTCCCTTCTGCCATATAAAGCAACACAGTCACGGGTCCTGGGGATCAGGACATGGACTCCTTGAGGAGTCCTGTCACTTGTGCCACCTTCTCACTCTGTGGCTCACCGTTACAGTTGGATTTACTGCCCAGGGGAGAGGTCCCTGGATACTCTAGTGGTCACTGAGACTCCTTCCTGGGCACAGAGACCTCACAGGTCCCTGTGTCCTCCCTGAAAAGCCGGGTGCATACGCCCTCCTGGCCAGGCTCTCTGCAGGGAGGTGGCGGCCAGGGGTGGGGAGGAGCCAGTTCTGGGCTGGGCAGTCCTGCTTCTGACTCCACGTGGCCTAGGTCAAGTGTGCAAGTCCCTACACAGGGGAATCAATGCTTCTTCTGGGAAGGACGTTAAGTACCTAGCGTGTAGCCAGCACATAGCTGGGACTTAATACACATCAGGGCCCTAGGCCCCCAGCCCAGCAAGATCTCTGTCACCTTCCATCGACACAGCTCACTTTTGCACATAACTGTCTGGAGTTTACTTCAAATCACAGAGGCTCGGAACCAGAGGGAGCCTGTCTGTTCAGTGGGCACCCAGCCCCACTCTCCCCCTCAGGGCACCCTCGACCCTGTCATAGCTGGATCAGCTGAGGGGTGACCGGGCACCACACCTGGGCCGGGACCCTTTCTACAGAGGCTTCTAGGAAGGAGCGGGTTGCTGTGGTAACAGCCAGCGCAGGGGAGCCAGGTAGGCTGTTTTTAGAAGTGGAGCATTTTTCCGTCTTTGTAGGAAAATGGATCCGGTTTCTTAGCGGAGAAGCCCTGCTGGGGGCAGCGTTTTGGACTGAGAAACCCAAAGGCTGCACAGGCTGGTTCAGGTTGGGGCTGTGGGAGCCAGAGGCTCCGCGCCACCGTTTTGTGCCACCGCTTGCTTGTTTGTCTGGGGGGCCCAGCTGTGCCCTCACCTGCCCATGAGCTCTTTGGGGTCAGGGCACAAGATGACCAGTGGGGCCCCCTCCATTCGCACGTGTGGCTGGAGCTGAGAGCATCCCTGGGGACAGGAGCAGCCCAGGCCAGGGTGGGAGGCCGGCACTCACCCCTCTACTGCACCCACATCCAGCGCTGGCTGGACGAGTTTTGGGGAGGCGTTGCTAAGATGGGTCCTGGCAGAGGGACAGGATTGCAGTGGGAGGGGACAGGCTGGCAGGGGCTGGGGAAGGGCCTGGAGGAAGATGCTGGGAGCCCTAGCAGGGTCCTGGGCAGGGAGGGACATTCAAACAGTTCACACCCTGCCCCCTCATCCCAGCAAAGCCTGGCACGTCACCCACCAGCAATACCATGTCCTTCAGCTGTCCTAGTGCCACACATGGAGACCCCGAGGCCTCACTGTGTGCTCGGGGACATTCCCACTTCTGTGCTGCGCCACACACCACTGTAGGTCACTTTCCTCCCGTCCTCTGCTACAGGCCCGATCAGGTCACTTCCACCGAGCAGCCCTGACCCTCAGGCTCCCCAGCACTGGGCCCCTCCACCGGTCTCTGGGCAACTGGAGGAACATTTGGGGTGGTGGCTTCTTTGAAGGCGAGGCTCGTACTTGCTCATCTCCGCATTCCCACAGACCAGGCAGGCCCTGGGGGGGAGCAAAGACAGAGAAGCCTTGCCCTGCGCCCCCCACCAGCCCCCCACTAGAGCAGGAGTGCCCGCATCATCGGTGCAGCATGGGGACCACTGTGCCCGGGGCCTGACACCCAATCGTCAGTCACTGGCAGGATTAGCTCTAACCAGCGGTGCTCCTTTGGGCCAGCAGCGTAGTCAGTGGGGACGGGCACTGCTGTCTCTCCGCTCTCTGCAGAGCTGAGTCCAAGTACGCAGGACTGGGAGGGGCCAAGGCCTAGTCCCCGTGCCCTGGCAGCTTTCCAGCCTGTGGGTGGCCTTGTCCCCTGAGCGGCCACTCCTCTCTGGGCCTTCCCTTACAGAGCTGCAGACCCCCACGGCGGGCGTTCACCCTGTCCTGAGCACTACGGACTTTGAGCGGGCCACGCATCCTGGATTTTCTCAGTCTGGCTGTGCAGAGACACTGCCACCGGGCCTCTGAGAAGCAAATGAAGTAGTGCCAGTTTCCAGTGGGGATGCGGGGGCGCTGCACCCTCAGCAGAAAACAGCCATTCCCAGCCCGCGTCCTTAGCGCCCCGACATTCAAGCGCAGCAGCTTGGGAGACTGATTTAGATGTCGGGAGAGCTGTTAAGCTGCCCGAGCTTGATGCCAGAATCCAATCAGCCGGATGCTGACAACAGAGAGAAACGTGCGTTGGAGCGGGGACCTGGGGGCTGTCAAGTGACGTCACTGCATCTGAGAATGAACAGCCCTGCTGCTCAGTGACCACCTCCTCTGGGCTTCTGGATGCTGGGCCAGTTCCATGTGTCTCACACGGTATTCTGCAAGTGTCACCCCCAGAAGAGGAAAGGGTGGCGTGGAGAGTTACGGGGCCTGCCCCAGACCCCAAGGCTCCCTGGTGGCACAGCTGGGATTGGTGCCAGGATCTTTGCAGAGTCTCTGATGGCACCTGCCACCCCCATGGCCCTGGGGGCTGCAGAGGCTGGCCAGGCCAGGGGCTGTAGGGCGAGGTGCAGCCCCACGCCCAGCCCTGAGACAAAGCGGTGGCTGCTGCTGCCCTCCAGTCTGGCCCAGAGTGGGCGGGCCCAGAGGAGACCCCCTCACTGCAGGCTATGGCTGCCGACGGACCATCCCACTCAAGCAATGGGGCGGGGAGCCTGAGAGGTGTTCTGGGAGCTTCCAAGAGAACAGGGACACTGACAGAGTAGGGGCTGAGACAGAAGCCTCGGGGTGGGAGTCGGGGAGATGACTTCACACTGGGGGTGGAGCCCTGAGAGGACTCTTGGGAGGAGGTGGCAGGCCTGCGGCTGGTGCGGGATGGCGACATGCTGGCAGGTGGCACTGAAGGAGGATGCCGCAGAAAAAAGAGCAGAAGCGCCGGGACAGAGGTGGGATGTGCCGGCAGCGGGCGAGTGGGGGCAGCAGGGCTCCTAGGAGCGGAGCAGCCCCCCTGAGGCGCTGCTGGTCCTTCCCGCCCGGGGACCCCAAAGGACAACAGGCCGCCTCCCCCAGTGGGCCCTGTGGGGTTCTGCAAAGAAGGAATCGTGAATTAAAAATAAAAACCTTTGGGAAACTGGACAAGTGGGCCTCCCCTCAGGGAGGTGGGTGACTGAAGGCTCTGAGCAGCTCAACCTGAGCTTCCATTCCACTGGAAGGCACGTCAGGATCTTATCGGATGGAAAATCAGATAATAATAAATAATAAATTGTGCAACGCTGCCAGGTGGATGGAAAACCGGCCAGAGCACCAGCATCACCTTGATCCTCGGGGCCTCTGTGGCCCGTCTCCCTGCTCTGGGCTGGTGACAGGGTGGGGTATGGCTGGGGTGTCCCGGGAACCCGGAGATCACATTGGGCTCGCCGAGAGCTTCTCCAGGACAGGGGCGCAGGGGCTGCACCTAGCCAAGGTGGGGCCGGGGGTGTGGGGTGCCCAAGCGTGACGTAAAAACCGGGCCCTGCTTCCATCCCACGGAACTGCAGGGGCAGAACCCCATTCGATAAACTCGTATCTGTAGGCTGGTATCTGCGGTGGCTGAATCTCATCTCTTTCCAGGGAAAAATGTCCTCCGAAACCCTGGGGTCAGCTAGAGAGACCAACGAGCACAAGTCTCAGAGGACCAAGAAATTTACCTCCTTCCCTCTCACTGGAGGGAGCCGGGCATACGGTCAAAGCCATGAGCCAAAATGATGGGAGAAAAATATAGGCATAGGGGTGAAGGTCAGGACGCCCATGGAGCCAGGGTACCCCTCAGCAGAAGGCTGTGACCCGGAGCTGCACGCTGTCCTCGGCTGTCCTCAGGATGACAGGCAGCTCTGGGCTGCCAGGCCCACCCCCAGGGAAATAAACAGGCGCAGAGATGGAGGCAGAAATAGAGGTGTGTGCTCCACTTATGGCATCTGCCGAGATGCTAAAGACAACCTGCCACCCACGGCCGCCTCCAGCTGGTAGAGCACTGCCCACCACAGTCCCCACCCAGTCAGGCCTTCCGCAGGGTCACCCTGAAGGAGTGAGGGTGCCTGTCCCTGATCCAGCACTGTTGCGCGCTGGCCCCTTCCAGGACCATCTGGGCTTGCTCGCCCACCCTGTGGCTGCCCAGGCCAGGACCTGCTCAGGGCTGCTCCCCGGCCCCACCAGGGGCAGGTGCATGAGGACAACTGTGTCGGCTGGGCGGGGAGGCTGGCCCTGGTGCTGCAGCCCACCCCCCTGGCGGGAAGTGAGCAAGATGGTGCTCTGCTTCTCACCCAAGCCGCTGTCTAATCACATGGGAGGGGCCCAGAGCCAGAGCACACAGGCTCCCTCCCCTTCCTCTGACCCGCTGAGGTCAAGACCAGAAACCCACTTACATCTCAGGGGGGCTGGTTTCTAGGCAAGAGTGAGCCTCCTTCAAGGCGAGCCTCAGCTCCACCTGGCCTCTGCCGTGGGCCTCTAAAGCCCAACCCACCAGTGTGCCTGCTCCGAGACTCAGCTGGGGACTGCCTGGTGACCTGGGCTGGGAAGGGCATCAGTGTTTTTAAAAAGCTTCTCCAGGAGATTTCATAGTGCAGCAAGAGTGAAAACCACCCGGTTAGATGCTACCTAAGGTCCTGCCAGCTTTAACATCCCATAATACCAGGTTCCAGCCACATTTATTGCTCCTTATTTGTCCCCCACAGTTCCAGGTGCTGCCTGAGCTCTGCAGACGAGGGAACCGAGGCTTCCTCTCCTGTGCCACCTCCTGGGTAACCAAATAAAAATAGGAAAATCATTTTCCCATTATCCTGACATCTCCGGAAATTAAACTTTCCTTTTTCCCACACTGAAGTCTGGCCTTTGTCCATATAACACGGATTCAGTTTGGCGTTTTGCTTTTCCACCTCCTAGGGCGAGTGGCCTGTAAGGCTTTCCCAGCCTCGACGACTTGGCTGCGTGCGACTGGGCGCCACAAATCCCACCAGTGGCCTCCGGTGGCACCGCTGTTCGAGCCGTGACTGGAGGGCTTGTTCCTGCCCTCACTGGCACACGGGGCGGTGCCACTCTTGGCTTGACTCTGAGCACAGCTGCTCTGAAACCACTGGCCCTACCAACGGGCTGGGCAAACACCCGAGCTCACGCCTCTCCTAGCCTGTCACCAGGCATCTGCGGACCCAGTCACCCAGCTGACAGTTGTGGGGTCAGCAATCCCTGACCAGTAAGAAGGACCCTTTAATGGACAGTGAAGAGACCTGCCTAGGTGAGTAGTTTATACGACACGACGCAAACATCTGTCTCAAAGCCAGAACAAATTCTAAAGCAAGCGTCTGGCAACCCACACATGGAACCCCAATCCGTCTCACCTGGCGCCAGCCTTGTTGAGCGGGTCACTGGAAACTACTAGTTTACATTTTCCAGGCCTGGAAATAGCCACCCTGCTCTTCTTGGCAATCATTTGATGCCCATGTCATCGCACTAAAGAGTTTTCCCCTCGAGGCCACCTCTGGGTGTCGGTGGTGGAGGGCGAGCTGAGACAGGGGCCCTGGGTGGGGACAGGGCTCCACCATAGGAGCCTCGGGGCCCTGAAGGGGCAGGGGCTGCCTGGCTGAGCCCCACGCCCCAGAGCCAGGGAACAGGAACCTGCTGCGTGAATGGATGACTTGATACACAATGGGATGGGAAAGTGTTTTGTAAACTGCGAGGGAGCGTGCAGGGGAACAGTGAGGAAGGTTGGGGTGCTTGGGGGTTAGGAGAGTCTAGGTTTAGGGCTTCCCTTTGTCCTGGCTCTTGAGCTAATCAAGGAACCAAAGATGAAGGAAATCACAACCACGACCTGACCGGCCCTGTGACCTGCCCCCTTGGCCAGCCCGGCTGCGGTGCGGTGGGTGGGGTGTCCCTGGTGTCTTCGGGGAGGGCGAGTCGGAATTTCACCCTCTGCTGGACGTAAGACAGGCGGATTCAGGTCTTAAATGAACCAGGGGATGAAGGATCCCTTAGTTTAATAACCCAAGTAAGAGATGCTCTTCCCTTTTATGACTCAAGCAGACCTGGATGTCTTACTTTGTTATTTCTCACCCCTGTGACCTTGCACATTCACTTAACATCTTAACCTCAGTTTTCATCTGTAAAATGGGTTAGTGCCTGTAAAGTGCTTAACATGGTACCTGGCTGGCAGTAAGGAGCCCTCAGCATTGGCCATTATTACCTGGCTATAAAATTGATCCCTTTTGAAGGCAGAAAAATCAAAAAGCTCTACAGAGAAAAGAAAAGCATAAAGCAGCAAAGCAATAATCTCCAGCAATACTCGCAAGGTAACCTTGACCAATCTGTCTGATGCCAGTGGCGACTCTTCCTGCCCACTTAAATGTGCTGCACAGAATGAGGTCCTCGGCTTAAGTGTCAGTTTGTCTAGTGACAGGCTGTGTGACTATTACACAGATGCCCTCCCTGCTCTGGGCCTCTGTTTGCTCCTGTAAAAGAGGGAGCCCCCGGGGGGCAGACCCACTCTCCTCTGTAACCAGCTCGGCTAACACAAGCACTTGCCCCCCCCCAGGGCCCCCCTCAACCCACCTCCTCCAGCCACGCATCTGCTGGACTGAGGGGGACAGTCACTGCCCACAGCTTAGAGGGACTCTGCCAGGAGGGCCAGTGCAATCGCTGCTGCAGGCAGGTGGCTTCCAAGGTGTGGCCTGGTGAAAGCTATCTAAGCAGTTTTTGTAAAGGAGGAAAATCAATGTAAAATTAACGAGGCCCCAGAAAAGTCCACATTCAGGAGTAAAGTTGCTTAAGACGAGCTTGGCCAAAGACAAACGAGGTGGGACGTTAGCCAGCTCCTTTCCTCAAGAGCAGGTGAGAATGAAGGACGTCACCCCAGCCTCTCTGACAGCCCCTTGCTGGGACCACCTCCTTGCCTAGCCACCTGGGGAGGACACCTGCTTCTTACAGGGCCAGCAAGCTTCATTCTCTGGGTTCTCTGCAGTTATTACTACATTTCTCACTGTAAGTTGATAAATTTGGTTTTTTAAATTTTCTTAAGGAAGTAAAAATGAGACATTCCAAGAGGTGATGGTATTTGTCAAGAAACTAAAGGTGAGTGACTAATTAATTATTCCTAAGAAATGAAGGGAGTTGTTTCCAAGTGTCAAGTCCTGGTGACTAGGAGCTGGTGCCTAGGTAGGAATTACTGACTCGGGAACCTTTGGGGGTAGAGGTGAGGCCACAGGGAGGCAGGGGGAGGAAAAGATACAGAGATGGAGGGATGGAGGGGTGGGAGCTGAGACAGGGAAACGAAGAAGCTCAGAGCAGGGCCTGAGGGGGCCCCAGTAGCCGACAGCTGCTCTCTGAGCCCATAGGGAGGCTTCTCAAAACCCAAGCAATGCCATGTCCCCAGAGCCTGGCTGGGACCTTCCCTCAACTGCCCAGGGGCCACTGACATGGGCTGTGGGGCCGAGGAGGAAACTCGGATGCACCCTGGGATGCACGTGCCATGCAGTCTGTGAGGACGTCAGAACACGATCTGGCAAAATCCGAAATCCCCCAGTCAGGCAGTCTTGAATTACAACCAGTCTACAGAGATATGACAACTTTGGGCCAAGTTTCCACCTAAGACCCATTTCAGATTGGCTCCATGGTGGCCTGGGTCGGGGAGGCTCCCCTTAAATAGGCCACCCTGTGGCTGAGAACTTTCTGGCATCCCTGCCCCAGGCCCACCGGCACTGGAAGAGACAGGGAGTGACGGGGCACGTAGTGTGGGCTGTGAGGCCTTTGGAGAGCTGTGTTGAGGAATATCAAAAGCCATTTAGGACCAGGGGGCCTCGGGGCCTTGGAACAGCTGTTTCCTATAAAATGTCCCTTGTCTTAGAGCAGGTCTGGAAGGCAGAGAGACCTGGGCAACACCAGCTGCAGCCACCACTCTTGCAGACAGCACAAAGTCACTTACCTAGACATTAAACATTCTGCCAGACAGTCCTCCTGGGTTACCACCCTCTGTGCTGTGGGCTCTATTTCTGGTCCCCTTTAATGTCAAGTGTGCTGATGTTGTGTGGGGCAAGATGCCTACCCACTGTCACCTGGTGGGCAGCTTTGGCTCTGGGATTGGGCGACTGGGACCGAGAAAGGACGGGCCAGAGCAGCAGGGTGAGTTAAGCCAAGAAGACAAAAGAACAGCATCTTCACACTGCCGAGAGCAAGAAGTCTAGAATCACAGAGCCTGTTAAAATGTCCTTCCAAAGTGAAGGTCAAAAAGATATGTTCAGGCAAGTAAAACCTGAGAGAGTTTGTTGCTAGCTGACCTGCACTATAAAAGACGTTAAAGGAAGTCCTTCAAGCTGAAAGAAAATGGTACCCAATGGAGACTCAGATCCAGGCAAAAGAATGACGAGGGCTGGCAAAGATAAATATGTGAGTAAGTATAAAAGATGCTGCCTTTCTCACTTTTAAATTTCATTTAAAGATAATTGTATAAAGCAAGAGAAAAAAGTTCACGGGACAATCAATGACACAGCAAAACAGGACACAGCACAGACAACAGAGGCACACTGCTGTAAGGTTCTTACGTTTCAGCTGAAATGGTACGTTATTTGGAGGAAGACTGCAATAGTTGAAGATGCATAATGTAAACCCTAGAGCAACCTCTAAGAAGAGAGAGTTGCATAGCTTATGAGCCACTAGAAGAAAGACAACTGAATACTAAAAATAATATAATAGCAGGAAAAGAGAATAAAGAATAGATGGAATAAAACAAATAGCAAAATGGTAGATTTAATCTCAATCATATCAATAATTCCATTAAATTAAAATGGTTTCAGCACTCCAATTAAAAGTCAGAGATTTTATCAGACTGAATAAAGAAAGATTCATTATATGCTAACTATAATGAACTCATTTAAATATAAAAACAGATAAATTAACCAACCATATATTTTCTATAAGAAACATACTTTAAATATAATGATACAGATGGGTTAAAAGTATAAGATGGGCTAGGTGCAGTTTCTCACGCCTGTAATTCCAGCAGTTTGGGAGGCCAAGGTGGGAGGATCGTTTGAGTCCAGGAGTTCAAGACCAGCCTGAGCAACACAGCAAGATGCTGTCTCTTCAAAAAATTAAAAAATTAGCTGGGCATGGTGGTCTATGCCTGTGGTCCCAGCTACTCAGGAGGCTGACACAGGAGGATTGCTTGAGCCCAAGAGTTTGAGGCTGCAGTGAGCTATGATGATGCCACTGCACTCTAACCTGGGAGACAGAGCAAGATTCTTTCTCAGTTAAAAAAAAAAAAAAAAAGCACAAAAATTGGAAAAAGAACACTAGGCAAACAGCAATCTCAAGAAACTGAGAGTGGCCGTATTAACTTCTGAAAGCAGACTTTTGGGCAGAGATAAAGAAGAAAATTTCATCATGACAAAAGAGTCAATTTATCAAGATGACACAAACTCCCGAAGGTGCACACATCTCATAACAGAGCTTAAAAGTACATGCAGCAAAAACAGAAGTGAAAAGAGAAAGAGACAAATGTGCATTATAGTTAGAAGTTTCAATACTATAGTATAATATAATTGATAGAAGTACACAAATGAGTATGGATTTAGAGCACATAAATCTTCAAGTCTCCTTCATCTATCAACCTAATTGACACACTTATAGAATTCCACATCCTCCAAGGGCAGAACAAATGTTTTTTTCAACAATACATGAAACATTCACAAAGACAGTGCATATACTGGGCCATACATCAAGTTTCAAATTTAAAATTATAAAAAATGTGTTCTCTGACTACTACAGAATTACATTAGAAAATAATAACAAAAAATGGTATCTGGAAAAAAACCAAATACATGGAAATTAAACCAGACACTTCTAAATAATCAGTGGGTCAAATAAGAAATCATAAAGGAAATTAGAAAACATTTCAAAATGAATGATAAAATACAACATATAAAAATGTGTGGGATGCAGCTAAAGGAGTGTTTAGAGAGAAATTCATAGCTTTGAAATGTTTATTTTGGAAAAGAAGATTTAAAATTAATGATCTAAGCCTCTACATTAATACGCTAGAAACCCAGTACAGTGGCTCACTCCTGTAGTCCCAGCTACTCAGGAGGCTGAGGTGGGAGGATTGCTTGAGGCCAGGAGTTCAAGACCAGCCTGAGCAAGAGTCTCTACAAAAAAATAGAAAAAATAAAAAAATTTCCAGGTGTGGTGGCACGGACCTGTAGTCCCAGTTACACTGCTGAGGCAGGAGGATTGCCTTAAGCCCAGGAGTTTGAGGTTGCAGTGAGCTATGATGTCACCACTGCACTCTAGCCTGGGTGACAGAGCAAGACCCTGTCTCAAAAACAAAAACCAAGCAAGCAAACAAACAAAAAAGCTAGAAAAAGAAGAGCAAATTATATTAAAGCAAGTAGAATAAAATAAAGATAAAATCAGAAATCAGCAAAACAGGAAACAGAACAATGGAAAAACTGAACTAAAAGCTTTGAAAAGCTTTTCTTTGAAAAGATCAATGAAATTGATAAATCTCTAGCTAGAACAATTAACAAAAAAAAAATACAAACTACCAATAACAGGAATGAAATAAGGAACACTGCTATAGATCTTGTTAACATTAAAGGGTATTAAAAAAATATTACAGAAAACGTTATCACAATAAGTTTGACACCTTTGATTAAATGGAAAATTCCCTAAACAAACAAATTACCAAAAATGACACAAAAGAACAAGAAAATCAGATAAGCCCTTTATAAAAGAAATGTAATTTAAGAGTAAAAACTTTTCCCTCAAAGAAAACTCAGGTCCAAATGGTTGTACTTGTGAATTCTACCAAATATTTAACACTAATTTTGTCAGAAAATGGAACAGGTAGAAACAATTCACAATCATCTTATGAGGTCACTATTATGCTGAAAGTAAAAACAAAAAGACATCACAAGGATATTATATATAGCCCAAGAACCCTCATGAATATAGATGCAAATTTCTTTAATAAAATATTAGCAAATATAATTCAGCAAAAAAGGATAATACATCCTGAACAAGTGGGTTTTATCTCAGGAATGCAAAGCTTAACATTTGAAATTAATACAATTCATATTAACAGTATACAGAAAAATACAATAAACTCAATAAATACTAAAAAAGCATTTGAGAAAATTTAATAACCCATTCAGAATAAAAACAGAAAACTAGGAAGAAGAAGGAACTTCATCATTATTACAGAAGGTATCGTTAAAAATCCTACAGTTATTACATATTTAATGATGAAAAGTTGAACTCTTTCCCCTAAAATCAGGAACAAGGCATGTCGGTTCTAACCATTTCTATTCAACATTCTACTAGCGGTCCTAGCCAGTGCAATAAGGCAAGACAAAGAAACAACAAAAAAATCGTACAGGTTAGAAAGGAAGAAGTAAAAACACCTTTAGTTATAGATAACATAATCATATTGTGTTAGAAAGTCCTAAGGGATCTAAAGAAAAACCACTAGAACAAGTGAATTTAGCAAGACTGCAGGATAAAAGGTTAACTACAACAATCAATTAAATGTTTATAATATTAGCAATGAAAAAATGTAAAATATTTGAAAATAGCATTTATAATAATTTCAAAAATAGTAAACAGATAAATTTAACAAAATATATGCAAGACAACAACACAGCTAAGAGAAATTAAAGAAGACCTACTTCAATATTGTTAAGATATCAATTCTCCACAAAGTAATCTATAGATTGAATAGTAATCCCAATCAATATCCCAGGAGACTTTTTGCAGAAATCAACAATCCAACTCTAAAATTTATATAAAAAAATCAAAGGACCAAGAATAACCAAAACAGTTTTGTAAAACAAGAATGAAGCTGAATGACTCATATTACCTAATAACATGATTTATTACAAAACTATAATAATCAAGACAGTATAGTGTTGGTATAAGAATAGATTTATAATGGAACATAATAGAGAGTTCAGAAATAGACCTGTACATACGTGATCAACTGATTTTCAATAAAGGTGTCAAAGTCAGTCAATAGGAAAGAGCTTCATTTTTTGGAAGAAATGGTGCTTGAATAAATGAATATACATATGGAAAAAATAACCTTGACAATTACCTTAAACCATACACAAAAATTAACTCAAAATGGAGCATAAACCTAAATGTAGAAGTTAAAACTATAAAACATCTAGAAGAAAACATAGCACTATCTTGAGGAAGGCAAAAAATTCTTAGAACACAAAAAGTATTAACCATAAAAGAAATATCTGATAAAAAGATTTTATCAAAATTAAAATCCTATGCTCTTAGAAAGGTATCATCAAAAAATGAAAAGGTAAACCACAGATCCAGAAAAATTTCTCCCAGTATGTATTCCTGAAACTTGTATTCAGCATATATAATATAAAGAACTCTAGAAACTCATAATAAGGCAAACAACATCCTCCCATAAACAAAAGATTTGAAAAGTATTTTACCAAAGAAGATATACAAATGGCTAATAAGTACATGAAAAGATGCTCAACATCATTATTTAACAGAGAAATATAAATTAAAACCACAATGAGATACCATTACATGCTACAGGAAGAGGTGAACTTAAAAAGACTAACAATATCAAGTGTTGGCAGGATGTGGAGCAACTGAACTCTCATACTTTGCTTGTGGGGATGTAAAATGGTACAACCACTTTGGAAAACAAAGTGTGGCAATCCCCTAAAAAGATAAACATACACTCACAACATGACCCACAATTCCACTTCTAGGTATACCCCTACTAGAAATAAAAACATACGTCCATGAAAATACATCAAATGTTCACAGTGGCTTTATGACTTATAGTAGCCACAAACTGGAAACAACCCAAAAGTCCCATTAACAGGTGAGTAAGTAATTGAGGTATATTCACACTGGAAGACCAGTTAGCAATAAAAAGGAACAGATTACATATTCATACAACATAGATGAACCTCAAAAATACGATACTGAATGTAAGAAGACACATATACTATTGTCTGATTTCATTATATGGAATTCTAGAACAGCTAAAACTATAATGCAAAAAAATCACTGATTGTCTGGGATGATAAAAATGTTCTGTATCTTTTTTTTTTTTCTTTTTTAAGAGACAGAGTATTGCTCTGTCACCCAGACTGGAGTGCAGTGGCACAATCACAGCTCACTGTAACCTCCAACTCCTGGGCTCAAGTGATCCTCCTGGCTTAGCCTTCCAAGTAGCTAGGACTACAGGCATGTGCCAGCATGCCCTGCTAATTTTTAAAAAATTTTTTAAGAGACAGAGTCTTCATTATGTTGCCCAGGCTGGTCTTAAACTCCTGGCCTCAAGTGATTCTCCCACTTTAGCCTCCACAGATCTGGGATTATAGGCGTGAGCCATCACTCCCAGCCCCATTTCTTATTTAGGGTGGTGGCTACATAGGTGTATACATGTCAAAACTTAAACAGTTAAAATCAGTTCATTTTTTTGTACTTAAATTATGCAATAACGAAGTTGACTTAAAAATAAAATAAAGGACAACCACTTACTGATCTAGTTCTAGTGATTTATCCCACAGACATGCAGATATACATGTGATCAAATATTGATGTATTATAAATGTACGTATCAGCAGTTTTGCAATAGCAAAAAGTCTGGAAACATCCTAAATGCCCTTCAAAAGAGGATGGTTATTTCAACTATGATACGTGCATACAACAGAATACTATATAGCTGTTAAAGAGACTCTAATGGACCTCTGTGTATTGAGGTAAAAAAAAAATTTAAGACATAAGTCTGAAAAAGATCAAGGAGCAGAACAGTATATATTATATGATTCAATTTTTAAAGGGTATCTATAGTATATATGTTTTTAAAGGATATATAAAGTAAACAGTAGATAAAAATCAACAAAACCAAAATCTGATTCCTTGAAAATATCAATAAAACCTATCAACATCTAACCAGATTGAGGAAGAAAAATATATGACACAAATTACTAATTTCAGCAATGAAAGAGGGGACATTACTACAGATCTCACAGACATTTAAAGAATAATAAGGAAATATCATGAGTAACTTTGTATCTACAAATTTGACAGCTTAGATGAAAAAATAAATCCTTGAAATACAAAAATACCAAAACTCACTCAGGAAAAAAAAATAACCTGAATAGTTGTTAAGAACATTGATTTTAAAATCTAACAACAAAGAAAACTCAGCATTCAGAAAGCTTTGCTGACTAATTCTACCAAATATTTAAGGAAGAAATAATACCAATTATACACAGATAAGGACCAAAACCAGACAAGGACAACACAAAAAAAAAGGAAAACTATAGACCAATATCCTTCACAAAGACACAAAAATACTCAAAAAGTACTAGAAAATCAAATCCAGCAATACGTAAAAAGTGTAACACACCTTAAGTCAGATTTCTCCAAGAAATAAATGTTGATTCAACAAATATCAACTAATGAAAGATAACATAATTAAAAATGGGATTTGAATAGACATTTCTCCAAAGAAGATAGATAGTCAATAAACACATGAAAAAATGCTCAGGATCATTAGTTATTAGGGAAATGCAAATCAAAAACCACAGTGAGATACTAGAACTTCACACCTACCAGCATGTCTACAATCAAAAGAGCATAAAAAACAAATGTTGGGAAGAATGTGCAAAAATTGGAACTCTCATACTGGTGGGAATGTAAAATGGTACAGCCACTTTAGAAAACAGTTTGGCAGTTATTATATAACCCAGCATATACATCCATATAAAAACTTAAACATGAATGTTCATAGCAGCATTATTTATAATGGCCCCAAAGTGAAAGCAATCCAAATGTCCATCAACTGATGAATGGATAAAAGTGGAATACAGGTATCCCTCATTTTATCATGCTTCATTTATTGTGCTTCATACATATTGCTTTTTTTTTTTTTTTGCAAATTGAAGTTTTGTGGCAACCTTGCATCGAGCAAATCTATTAATGCCATTTTTCCAACAACACGTGCTCACTTTGTGTCTCTGTGCCACATTTTGTTAATTCTTGAAATATTTCAAACTTTCTCACCATTATTATATCTGTTATGATCTGTGATCAGGGGATCTTTGAAATTACAATTGTAATTGTTGGGGTGCCAAAGAAATGCACCCATATAAGATGGCAAATTTAATAAACATGTGTGTCCTGACTGTTCCACTGACCAGTCGCTTCCCGATCTCTGTCCCTTTCCTTGGGCTTTCCTATTCCCTGAAACACAATATTGAAATTAGGCCAATTAATAGCCCCACAATAGCCTCTAAGTGTTCAGGTGACAGGAAGAGTCATATATCTCTCACTTTAAATCAAAAGCTAAGAAATGATTACACTTAGTGAGGAAGGCATGTCAAAAGCCAAGATGGGCCAAAAGCTAGAACTCTTGCACTAAACAGTTAGCCAAGTTGTGAATGCAAAGGGAATATTCTGGAAGGAAATTGAATGTGCTACTCCAGTGAACACATGAATGGTAAGAAAGTGAAACAGCCTTTTTATTGCTGATATGGAAAAAGTTGTGGTCTGGATAGAAGATCAAACCAGCCACAACATTCCCTTATGCCAAAGCCTACTCCAGAGCAAGGCCCAAAGTCTATTCAAATCTATGAAGGCTGAGAGAGATGAGGAAGCTGCAGAAGAGAAGCTGGAAGGTAGCAGACGTTGTTGGTTCATGAGATTGAAGGCAAGAAGCCGTCTCCATTATATCAAAATACAAGGCAAAGCAGCAGTTCTGATGGAGAATTTGCAGCAAGTTATCCAAAAGATGTAGCTAAGATAACTGATGAAGGTGGCTACACTAAACAACAGAACTTCAGTGTAGATGAAACAGCATTATATCAGAAGAAGATACCATGTAGGATTTTCATAGCTAGAGAGAAGTCAATGCCTGGCTTCAAAGCTTCAAAGGATGGGCTGACTCTTTTGTTAGGGGGCTAACACAGCCGGTGACTTTCATTTGAGGCTAATGCTCATTCACCATTCTGAAAATCCTAGGGCCCTTAAGAATTATGCTAAATTTACTCTGCCTATGCCCTGGAAATGAAAAAATAAAGCCTGAATGACAGCACATCTGTGTCTCAGTTCCTTTATGCTGCTGTAAAGGGAAATACCAAAGGCTGGATAATTTATTAATATAAAGAGAAGAGGTTTATTCGGCTCACGGTTCTGCAAACTGTACAAGAAGCATCGCGCTAGCATCTGCTTCTAATGAGGCCTTCAGGCAGCTTCCAATCAAGGTGGAAGGTGAAGGGGGAGCAGATGTGTCACAGGGCAAGAGAAAGAGCAAGAGAAGGAAGAGGTGGCGCCATGCCACCAGCTCTCATATGAACAGAGCAAGAACTCAGTCTATAGCAGGGAGGGCACCAAGACATTCATGAGGCATCTGTCCCTGTGATTCAAACACCTCCCACCAGGCCCTACCTCCAACCTTGGGGATCAAATTTCAACATGAAATTTGGAGAGGCCAGACATCTAAACCATATCAATCTTTTACAGCATGGTTTACAGAATATTTTAAGCCCATTATTGTAACCTGCTGCTCAGGAAAAAAAAGATCCCTTTCAAAATAATTCTGCTCATTGACAATGCACTTGGTCACCAAGAGCTCTGATGGAGACGTACAAAGAAATTAATGTTGTTTTCATGCCTTCTAACACAGCATCCATTCTGTAGCCCATGGATCAAGGGGTCATTTTGACTTTCAAGTGTTATGATTTAAGAAATACATTTAAATAGGCCAGGCGCGGTGGCTCACGCCTGTAATCCTAGCACTCTGGGAGGCC
>VBSM01003230.1:4381621-4417633 GCA_008086735.1 Cheirogaleus medius | reverse complement strand
AAAAAAAAAAAAAAGAAATACATTTTATAAGGCTATGGGTGCCATAGACAGTGATTCCTCTGATAGATCTGAGCAAAGTAAACTGGAACCTTCTGGAAAGGATTCACCATTCTAGATGCCATTAAGAACATTAGTGATCCATGGGAAGAGGTCAAAATATTAACACAAGAGTTTGGAATAAGTTGATTCTAACCCTCATAAAGGACTTGGAGGGGTTCAAGTCACTGCAGATGTGGTAGAAATAGCAAGAGAATGAGAATCAGAAATGGAGCCTGATGATGGGACTGAATTGCTGTAATCTCCTGATAAAACTTGAACAGATTCAGAGTTGCTTTTACGGATGAGCAGAGAAAGTGGTTTCTTGAGATGGAATCTACTCCTGGGGAAGTAGATTCATGTGAATCACTTTATTGCTGTATTCGCTTTATTGTGGTGTTCTGGAACTAAACCTGCAATCTATCTGAGATATGCCTGTATTCATGTAATGGACTATTATTCCACAATAAAAAGGAAGGAAGTATTGCTACATGCTGCAACATGGATAAGCTTTGAAAACAATTACACTAATTGAAATAAGCCAGTCACAAAAGGCCATATATTATATGGTTTCATTTGTATGAAATGTCCAAGACAGGCAAATCTATAGAGACAGAAAGTATTAATAGATCAGTGGTTGCTTAGGGTTGATGGGGGTGGGGAGAAATGGGGACTGGCTGCTAACGGGTACAAGCTTTCTTTTATGGGGGATAAAAGTATTCTAAAATTGGGAGTGCATCGCCCCAATTCAGCAGGAAGTAGATCAATGACTACGTCACTCCTTCCATAGACAAGGAAGGGTAAAATTGACAGTGGGGAATATGTAGCAGAGATGATGGCCTGAAAAGGGGTAAAAATGTTTTCTGCCTCTCCAAAACCCCCTCTCCCTTTTTGAGAACTAAAACCTACATCTCTGCCTCAGGCCTGTGGTCAGGAGGGGCAGGAGAGTGTCCTTTGTGCCACAGGAGACAGCTCAGGGGAATTGCCCAGGTGGAGGTCACAAGATTGTCTTAGCCACAGATGGGACTATGGGATTAATCAGAACCTTTAAAAACTCTGTACTTCTGCTCAGAGGCAGGATGTTGGTACTTTGAGATGGAAGTCTGCCAACCTCCTCGTTTGCCAGCAAATTAATAAACTCCTCTTTCTTTCTCCAAAAAAAAAAAAAAATTGAGTGTAATGGTGGTTTGTCAAGTCCTATAAATACAGTAAAAGTCATTGAATTATATATTTTAAATGGATGAATTATATGGTATGTGAATTATACTTCAGTAAGGCTATTAAAAAACAAAACAAAACTAGCATGTACAAAGCACGTTGCATGTGCCAGGGGCTTTACATGCATTATCTCATTAACTCCTCCCACCCACCAGACAGAGAGGAACAAATAGGTGACATTTATGAAGCATTTACTTGGTGCCACACACTATTCTGATCATTTATCCATTTCAGCTCTTGCACTCCTCACCTTATTATCAATCCTATTTTACAGGTAAGAAACAGGTTTGGGAGGCAGTGTAACATAACATGCACACACCTGGTAAAGGACAGAGCTAAACCTGGACCCAAGCTGCTGGCTGAACACATTCCCCACACCATCTCTCTCCCGCCCCTTTAATGAAGTAGTTTTCAGAGTGTCATCCCTAGACCAGCATCATCTGGGAACTTGCTAGAAATGCAGATCTTCAAGCCCCGTCCCAGACCTACTGGATAAGAAGACACTTTGATGGTGGGGCCAAAATATAAAAATCAATGTAGTCCACCATATTAACAGACTAAAGAAAAAACCCCACATGATGATAATTTTAATAGGTACAGAAAAAGCATCTGACATCCATTCATCAAAAAATCTCTCAGAAAACTAAGAATAAAAGGAAACTTTCCCAACTTGGTAAGTGATCTGTAAAAAACCTATAGTGAACATCGCACTTAATGGTGAAAGACTGAGTATATTCTCTCTAAGACTGGGAACATGTTAAAGATGTCTGCTCTGTGCTATTTAACATTCTACCAGAGGTTCTAGCCAATGGAATAAGGTAAGAAAAAGAAATACATCAAAATATTTGTGGGTTTATGTCCCTTTATTTCCTCATCTTTTCTGTATTTTCCAATTATTTCATAGAGATGATTTAGGCCTGGTTCTTATCTGCAGAGAATTTACAGTGTTACATGATCACAATCCCAGGGGCACCAAACACTGGGACACAAGTTGGAAGAGGGGCACATTTAACCTTTCAGGGTCTTCAAGTCACAACTGAGTGTTTTGGATCTGTATGAAGCTGCTGCTGCCACCTTCTAAATTGGGCAGCTTGGTGCCACATGCAGGATGGTGGAAAGTTCTAGATACTAAGAGGGTGGGTTCTGCCTCGTCTAACCTCTAAGGTCTGCTATCTTTACCTAGTGACTTAATCTCATTATGTCTAGTTTCCTCCTTTTTTTTTTAGACAGAGTCTCACTCTGTTGCCCGGGCTAGAATGCCATGGCATTAGCCTAGCTCACAGCAACCTCAAACTCCTGGGCTCAAGTGATCCTCCTGCCTCAGCCTCCCAAGTAGCTGGGACTACAGGCATGCGCCACCATGGCCGGCTAATTTTTCTGTATATTTTTAGTTGTCCAGCTAATTTCTATTTTTAGTAGAGACAGGGTCTCACTCTTGCTCAGGCTGGTTTCGAACTCCTGACCTTGAGCGATCTTCCCGCCTCGGCCTCCCAGAGTGCTAGGATTACAGGCGTGAGCCACCGCGCCCGGCCTAGTTTCCTCCTCTTTAAAATCATAATAGTAAAAATATCTACCTCAAGGGTTGAAAAGAAATGAAATTTGACAATGTACATAAAAAGCACAGCATAGCTTTTGGCACACACAAAGTACTCACTAAAAATGATGATGATGATGATGGCCTTTCACAAAGCATATAGGAGCTTTGAAAAATTAAGACCCTTGTTATTCTAGAGAGTTCACATGTCTACTCAATGTGTGGGAAGTGAGACTCGAGGGCTATGAGGAAGGAACCAAGACAATGCTGGCACCAAGGCTTAGCCCTGGAGACCAACCTTCCTTCCTGACTCTCGCTATGGGCTGCACTGTTTCTATCCCACCCTGGGCTTCGCTCCCACCTTGAACCTGCCTAGAACCACATCGCAATTTCAGCCTCAGGATGAGCATGGCGTGAGTGAGCAGCTGGCAAATTGGAGCAGGGCTCAGAGCCACACATGCTCAGGGAGCTGCAGGGTGACCCAGATTCCGGTACATGCCATTTGGAATGACAGGGTACTCAGTGTCTTCTGAGCTGGGGCATTAAGGGATAAGTAGGGACACCATTCCTCTGTGACAACTTCTGCTTCACACAGTGAAGGTTCTCAGAAGCCACAAGCTGCACCTATAAACCAGCAGACAGCACTGCTGGGTGGCATGGCCTGCCTCCTTCTCACAGGGATGAGGGACCCCGGCAAAGGGTCTTAGTGGTTTGCCATGCTTCTGCATCGTTGCATGGGCACAAACAACCACATCACCCCTGCCCCCTCCATGGAACAGATAAGGAAGCTAAGGTCTGTATCCACGAGAAATGATAGCAAATGTCAATAAAAAGACCTGCACAAGTACAGCCATCACAGCTTTATTTCTAATAGCCCAACACTGGAAACAACCAGGTAGCCAACAATAGGAGAATGGAGAAATTATGATATATTCATTCAATGAAAATACTAAACAATAAAATAGAGCAAACATGATACATGCAACAACATGGATGAACCTCAAAAACATTATGTTGAGTGAAAGGAGTCTTGCATAAAAGAGCACACTGCATGATTCCATTTATATGACACTCTGCAACAGCAAAAAGAATGCATGGTGAAATGCACCAGAATGGCAGTAATGTCTGGGGGTGGGGTGAGGGCTGCCTAGGAAGGGACAAGAGAAAACTCGGGGAGACAGACAAGTCCTATACCTTGACAGAGTCTGGGTCACACAGGTGTACACAGCTGTACACACCTGCCAGAACTCAAACAATAGTGCACATTGGAGCAATGGATGACACGAAAATTTTACCTAAAAAAAGTTAACACTTATTGAACATTTATTGAACAGGTGCTGACTGTACAATTCTTGCAACTTTTATCCATGTTTGAAATTTTTCATAATAAAGTGTTGGGGAAAAAAACACTGATAAGGAAAGACTTACTACCAAAACATACTTTCCAACTACAAATATCCCATCCACGTGGTTCAGGTGCAACACTAGACAAAGCCAGCACATGACAAAGAAGTCACAGACTTGCAAGAAGCTGATAAATAGATGAAAAAAATTCAACCCCATTGGGAAGCAAAGACACACCCATTCAATAATGAGATACCATTTTCAACTCTCAGCAGGGTTTAAAATGCTACGAAGTCCTGGTTCGGGTATATGGTGAGACAAGTGGCTGGTTTTGAGTCCATTTACTACAGCTGTGTAAACAAGCAAATTCTGTCTCCACAGCTCAGCTCCCACACCTGCAAAATGAAGTGAGTGGGGACCTCAACGAGCTGGGGCTCAGGGTGACAGAGATCAAGGGACTGGCAGAGAGTGATCACACACGCAGGTGAATGGCACAGGTTCCTGATGCGTCATTTGTGGTTATCTCTGTGCAAGAGAATTGCAGGTATTTTTTATTTTCTTCTAAATGCTCTGTTTTTCTACTGAATTTTCTACAACTCGCATGAGTTGTCTTGGTAATCAGGAAAAAGTCTCAAATTATTTTAACAGCCAAGTGACAATGATTTGGGATTATGTCCCCTAATCTCTACTTCTAGCAGTGGTCGGCTGGCTCCGTGGCTTCCCAACTGTACAACTCTGTATCTCTAGGTGCCAGTCTCCTTGTCTGTGCCGTAAGGGTTGGGTAAATCACCTCTAGGACCCCATCTTACGGTGACAGTCCAGGATTCTATGGCTACATGATTTTCCTTCACAAAGGTAACTTCTCAACTCAGTGTGAGAACTTGCACATCGATATCTTCCTGAGTCAAGCTTTGAAAAGTGTGAGGGAAAACCATGAGTATGAGGCCACATTTCCCATGACAGTAACAGTTAAATCAAGACAAGGGCCATTTAAGAAAGCTCCAAACCCTACACGGTTCCCTGCCCTGGAGCGCAGCTCCACAGCTGCAGCCGGCCCCAGCTCCCCTGCAGGACGCCACTGCCCAGCGCTGGCACTAGGCGTCACCTCCCCTTCCTTCTATGGAAACCCACCTAGCCCACTCAGAATGGCAGCATGTTTCAGAGGCCCCTGAGAAGTTAACACCCTCCAAGGAAGCTCTGTTGTCTGTGAGGAGCCTGGTGACAATGATCAGAGAGAAAGCCTAGCACTTCCAATTAGCAGCAAGTGCAAACCACCATTCCGACTGTTCGCAACCATCTGCAACCATTGGGTTCCCAGCTCCATATAATACAAGCAGCAGCTCCTGCCAGCTGTGGACTGGCAAGGAGAAGGCAGCCAGGGCAGAGGGGTTGAGATGGGGAGGGGAGGGGTGAAGTGGGCAGAGCAAAGGCGAAAGCTCACGCTGGAAAAAGTGCACAGAACGTCCCAGGACAGTGAGATGCTTCCTGGCCACTTGTGTTGCTTGGCCAAAGTAGGCAAAGATGAGCAGGAGAAGGGCCAGACTGCCACCAGGAAGAGCTGCAAGAGGTCAGGGTGAGGTCGAAGCAGGCACAGAAATGGCCACAAGAAAAGACAACTAACTCTATGGCTGAGGAGACCTGGGAGGCAAGGGGCTCTTCCGGGGTGCCGACCTTGAGCACCGATCAGAGCAGCAGGAGCGAGCGCTCCCACTTCAGGACTCTGCCCAGGCTTGGACCAGAGCCCCTGCATCTGGAGTGGCCCTTGGGAGAGCTAAGGAGTGGATTCAGCACAGTCCAGTGAGCTACTTCTCACTAGATGACTCCAGGGCATGGGGCAGGACCATCAACACAGGTGTGTGACCTGAGCAGTCACACTGGGGCTGAACTCAAGGGACCCAAGCTTGGTTTAATTCTCAGCTACTGCTGTCTTAAAACTCTTAATAATTTTTGCAAGGGGCTCCATATTTCCGTCTTGTTCTGGGCCCCACAAGTTACGCAGCAGGTCCTACTCGGGAATGACAGACAGTTCCAGGGACCACTTGTCCAAAGCCCAATCACAAAGCAAAGAGTGGATCAGCGCCAGGGTCCCAAGAAGTCCTTCCTGTCTGGCTTGGGTTCCAGCCATGCATGACATAAATCAGATGCATGTATACTGCTTTCCTCTGGGGTTCCACACAAGGGCAGGAGAAAATGCAGCCAAAGCCATGAAAGGACAACCACAAGGAACTGAACTATGGGGAACAATTCATGCATCTTGGTTAGTCATACGTAAATTAAAACACTAACAAGGCACAATTTTATGCTGGTCTCTCAGAGACGATAATCTCTCAGAATGATAGAAGTTTAATGCAAGGCGGCTTAGAGAAGTTGTCCACACCTGGCCCGAGCGAGCATCATGAACCAGAACGCTGTGCCAGAGGGGAGCGTTCACGCTCTGACTCAGCAAACTCACTCTTGGAAATCTGTCCTGGAAAGAAACCACAAAAGGAAAATTTTACATGCCAAAGATGCTCAGGCGGCAGTTTGGCTACGGTGACAATCTGGGAAGAACCTAAATGTCTAACAGAAGGAAAAGGCCTTCCGCAGCCATTCAATGGATAAACATTAAGCCTGCAGTAACGTGGGAAAGTGCTTATGACGTACAGCCATGTGAAAATGCCATTTTTTTTGGATCTCGAAGATATAAAAAGGATGTTCATATAAAGGAAAAATACTGACCAAAAATAGGGACCTAAAAACAGTGGCAGGAGGAATAAGGGAGTCATGGAGACACTGTGATCTCGAACATCTGGAATTGTTGCCTAAACGGTAAATAACCCTTAACACTGAATGTCCACGGCACAGGACTGGCCCTGGTACGTCTCAGAAAGTTTGGCCAAAAACAAAGCCTGTGGGTTGGGGGACAGAAGAGGAGTGGGCTTGGGGAACGGATTTCACCAGGCAGAGGAGCAGCTGCCAAATGGTTACGGAACGGAGTCAAGCCCCAGAGACCCCCTCCTGTACAGACTGTGCTGCTCCTGATTGCAAATATTCCAGGTGGAGGGATGTGCCCGGTGGGCCTGACCAGCTGTCAGTTCTCTAACCAGCCCCCACTTCTGGCCACAAGGATGCTGGGCACCCCAGGCCAGGACGCAGCAGGCAGCCCCAGGGTGCTGTCCAGGTAGGGTTGCATTCCCCAAGTCCGTGGCCTCCTTCCGCCCTGACACCCCATTCATTGTGAGCAGCTACTATTTCTGAAGATGTGCGTCAGGAGCGGTTATTCAACACGCACGTCAGAGGGAAGCAGGACGTAAAAAGAAATTTATCTTTGGCAGCATGAGGCCCATAACTTCATCTTTATTCATATTGCTCATCTAGCGGATCAGATGCTGCTGCTGGTCTGAGCTGACTGGCACTTTACAGGAAACCAGGTGCAAGAAGGATGAATCATGTCAGCAGGGGGTGGGGCTGTGCCCTGTGCGACACTCCCTGATGAGGTCAGAGGAAGATGTCGCTCCAACAAACCTCAGTTCCAGCCACAAGCTTGAGCTCAACCCCTTGCAGCCAGACTCAGCTCCCTCTCCCCATTTTACCGGCCATGCTGAGGCCTCCTCACTCAGCCTCCCGTGGCCTCTCCAAGCTCTACTCTCACTTTGGCCTATGCTGGGGTCTCAGTGGGGACACCCGTCTTGGCCTGGCACTTAGGCAGCCCTTTGTCTCTTTGCCCAGAGGCAACAGAGGTCATTGTGTTATCCTCCAGAGAGCCAGACACTGTTCCTGATAAATGTTTATATTAACAGGGCTGTTGCATATGGTTGAGCAGGTTGTACACTGCACAACCCTAGAGGGTGCCAATCACAACAGACACTGTAGATTTGTTTTTATTAATATTGTAACACACATCTAGCAAACAGAAGAAAAGAGTATTGTTCTGACAAATCAGTATGTTACAACGGTTTTAAAAGAAGTGGAAGTAAAGGGTCTTGAGGAAAGGGTACCCTTTCTAATCTGTACGAGGTACCAAGTGGGCCCATCGCAGCTCTGTACACCAAACTGTGACCGTCAAAGGAATCAGCTCCCCAGAGAGTGTGCTACATTCCCCAGGCTCCTTTAGGCCACTGATAGCAGCAGGAGCTTGGCTGCCTGGCTGGGGCAGCCTGGGACCTGTCGCAGTCTTGTCACCCCCGTGCTGCCAATATCTTCCTCACTGGGCACGCTGTAGCCCAGGCAGTGGCCACGAATGCACAGGGACAGCGCTTGGCCCATGAGATGCTTCTCTTCTCTGCTGCACTTCCCACTGTGACCCTCTTTCCTCTCCAAGCGCCCCCAAAAAAGCGTAGCAGCCCCTCGCCACTGAGAGGGCTCCGGTTTGGCACAGACGTGAACGGGGCTTCCACACAGCCAATCCAAAGCACCGTGGGAAGCTTGCTCTGCCCGCCTCTCCCCTTCCTCCTGCCTTCCTCCTGCCTTGAACTCTCTGCTCTCCCTACCTGTTGGCCTGCCCCTGACACACGGTGACACTGACACGCACACAGGTGTACTGCCCTCCTCGGCACCCCCAGCATGCTGCTCCCCCTGCCTGGGACACTCTGCCATGCAGCCCGCCCAACCCACCCTTAGCTGCCCGCCCACGTAGGGCCTCCCGTGCAGCACCCCTGCACGCTGGCAGCGCCCTGCCTCGGAGCTCACAGCCCTCAGCCTTTGTGAATGTTCCAAACCTTCTCCGTGTGGCAAGACCAGCACCTCCCGGGCTCTGAGTTCGGCCAGCTAGGACCATGCCTGGTCCTCTGTTCCTTCCCAGGGGAGGTACCGGTGTGGAGGATGGGAAGGATGCTGGCCTGGGGACGAGGTAAGCTGGGTTCTGGTACCCCCGCCCGCCCCTCTGGGCTGGACTCCTGCTGCCCAGCTGTGGACACGGCGTGCCCCAGACCGCTGCTGGAACAGCGTGAATGACTGCGAGACAACGTTGGGCAGATTTTCTGCTAAATAGAAAAGACAAACTCTTCTGTCTTCTCCACGATTACTTATGCTGCCCACTCCGCCTCAAAGCATTGGAACGCTTGAGATTTCCCCTGGCACTTAGCTTCTTTCCAGAAACAAGGATTCCTCCCAAATCACCACTCCCTACATTCCCCAGGCTCTGAGGTTCTGCCCCAGAAAGTGACCCCAAGATCCATCCACCGTGGCCTCCACTCAGGCCAGGCCCCTTGAGAGTCCGGCAGAGTCAGGGTCCACAGCCTCCCTGCCAGCCTGACTCCGCCCTTGGCTGCTCAGTCATCCATCCACACGTGGTTAGGAGCTGCGCGTGCGGGCTCTGTGCCCACTGCTGCCTGTGCCGTCTTAGGAAAGGCACCCCTCTCCTCCTTGAGCCCCAGTTTCCCATCTGTACAATGATCCAGCCCATAATCATCTTACTCGCTGCCACTGATTAAGCACCGCGATGTGTGTCAGGCGCTTCCCATGTCCCTCGCTTATTTCAAGCTGCACAGCAGCCTCGCTCCCCAGATGGGGGAGCTGGGGTGACCTCTGCCACATCACCCCTGGGTCTCATCTGGCTCCAAAGACTGGACTTGTACCATGTGCCCAGGCCCACAGTGGCCTTGGCAGGCTGGCTCATCTGTGGCCTCTGTGCAGATTACAGCAGAAGAACATTACTCCCCAAACAGGTCTGCCTGTAAAATAACATGCATGCACATAACAGCCACACTTATCCTGGGAAGGACCCCAAAAGTAATGACATCAATGGCCATGTGCTGGGGAGGGGCCAGGCATTTTTGCCCGTACTACTGCCATCGGGTACTTTGCCAAGTAGGATTCTCACCACCCCACGCCGAAGGTAAGCAGACAGAGGCTCCGCTATGTTACGTATCTATGAGAGAATGTCTTGCTCCCATGGGTCACGCCGAGTAACGGTGACCACTGGGTGTAGGGAGGACATAAACGGGGTCTGCACAACCATGAAGCCACACATCACTTCTGGAGCTGGCAGAGTTGTGCCCTCCTCACCACTCCCCACCTCAGGCCCTTCCTGCCTACCTGTCCTTTTGGATCTGACCCATCAGCAGGGCCCACTCCTCCCTTTCCCTGTCATTAAGCCCTGCCGCCTGGCTCAAGCCTAACTGAACACCTGCCCATCCTCATCCTCCACCTGCCCACCTCTCATTCATCCTAATACCCAGCTGGGTGCCGCCTCCTCTGGGAAGCTCTCCATGATCCCCTAGGTTTACCTAAGAGCCACATCTTCCACCTGAGTGTCCCAGGGGCGCTACTCTTCACAGTGGGACCAGAGGGAGAGGGTAGGGGCAGGAAAGGTTCCAGCTGCCATTTCCAATCCTGAGTCAGGAAAGTTCCGGTGAACTAGGAGAAAGCCCCAAAGGAAGAACATGAGGCTGAGGACCCCAGCTGGAGAGAAAACACCACCCAAGGGTGCTCCTTGGCCCTCATATGGCCTCAGGTGGCCCTTCCCTCCATACACTTTGAAGAGGGTGGGTTGGTTTCGAACATCAATTATGCAAAAGCGCTGAGTGCTGGTGGGGAGAGAGGCGCATTACAGATGCAGGTGAAACCTAGCCTTCACCTTTGGGAGTTTATAACCTTGAGCAGGGCAAGACTTGCATTTAAAAGCCCAGGTCTGCTGCAGAAGGGGCCCAGGAGAGGCCGGGGGTGGGGGATGGAGAGGTTGGGGCTGGGGGGTGGGGAGCTGCAGGAGGAACCAGACTGGAAACTGGGCCTGCAAAGATGAATTTGATTAGGAGGGAAGGGACACTGGGCCCAGTGGGCAGAGCAGAGTGAGGCTGGACTGGGCCGGCCATGAGGCCAGGCCCGCAGAGGTGGCAGATGTCAATCCCTAGGTGCTGGGAGGCTACGCTGCAGATGCAGGGACAGTGATTAGAGCAGAGAGCCAGTCCCTTGCCATTAGGCCTTAGGCCTCCCTCCCAAGGCCCCCAGCAGAAGCCAAATGCAGGGAACACAAGAACAGGTGCTTTGGCGAGCCATCCCCCGAAAGACCCCACTTGTGATTTTTTTAAGGACCCTATGTCCCATGTTAATTCTCAGCTGAGGTCCCATGAGGCTCCTTCTCTGAGAATGTACCTGTCCTAGCCCTCAAAGATTCAAAACACCTCATCAAAACAACAGGCCTTCAGAATATTTGAGTACATGGCGCTCACATCATAGCCACACGCAGAGGCTGGCACACGCTTGCCACTGAGTTTGCTGGGGGCCTATGCAAAGACACCTACCCTGCCTGACCTATTGCGCTTGCCCTTGATGGCCCATGTTGGCTGCCACTGCCCTGATCCCTTTCTGTTTCTGTGACATATCACCCAGTCATTTGCTCAGTTCAGTTCAGCTCTCTCTGCTGGGCAAATGAGAGCTGGGCTTAGAATATGGAGGTTGGCTCATGGGCAAGCAGGGGCGCTTTGAGTCCACAAATGAGAAAGTGACAACCTCGGCAGTATCATGGGCAGGGCCTGCCCACGGCCACCTGGCCCTGACCTCTGGTGAGCCCACCATGCCAGGGTACGGGGTTTTTATTCTCGACTCTCTGAGCAATTTACATTCCAACCAGAAAGATACATGAACCCAACATGAATCTGCTCACACACATGTGCACATACATGACAGTAAACAGGCGAGCTGCCAAGGGCAGAAGTTGGCACTCACAAGGGATACCAAATGGACATTCCCCCTTTGTGGCTCCCCAGGCCCTGTCTGAAGCAGAGACACAGACACAGATAAATAGACTGACAGGTTGGTAGGTACAGGCACGTAGTATTTCATTTCAACCTCCCAGCAACCTTGCCAGGTAAGCAGGTTTAATGCCATCTTGCAGATGAGGACACTGAGCCTCCAAAAGGCTAAGCAGCTGGCTGAAGTTCAGGCAAGCAGTGTGGCTGTCGTTTGAATGTGCCATTGCCTGTCAATGGCCCCCCCAGGGCTCCTTGTCACATGCTCAAGTCTGGGAGCAGGGTGGAGGCCTAGAACCTCTTTCCACCCACTCTTCTCCTCATTCACAAGGGTGAGTGCACCTGAGGCTCACGGGGCAGGGACTTGCCCAGGGTCATACAGCCCAGCTTCAGAGTCAGGACAAGAACCCGGGTCTCCTGACAGCCTGGCTACACCATGGGACCTTAGAGTAGCAGCCCATGTGATGACCTTCCATAAGCCCAGACACTGTCCTGTCACTGAAATGACAGGTTCCCTGGACAGACAGCAAGCCCAGCTCCCCTTTAACTTGCACAAAGATGGGCTCAGGTGCACGGTACAATTTCACTGAAACCCTTTCCTAAGGGGAAACTTGTCTGCAGTGACCCCCCCCTCACTAAAATACCCTTCAATGTGTCTAAAAGAGGAGGCCAGACTTATCCTGTCTGCATGCTGGGGACAAGAGCCCCAGGCCCATACAGTGTGAGGGGCCAGGAGGCTCCCACCTCCCAAAGCTGACAGCTAACCAGGCCCCCTGCAGCTCCAGCTATATGTTTTTTGGCCAACATCTAAAAACTGGGAGATTTCCAGCTTCTCTTGAGAACACTGTTCTGGCCTTCCTAAGCTGACCTTCACACAGGGCACCCGAGGGACATACTCTCCTGTTTGCCGGTAGAGTCTCCGGCTTGGAGGCTGAGTCCTGGCTGCTCTGGGCCGCTGCGCTGGCCTCCTCCGACCCGTGCAGCAAGCTCTGCTCCGGGCCCTGTTGTAAGTGCCATGCCCACCAACACCGCCCCCACCCCTGCCGCCTCCTCCCCAGCCCCACTGTGCAGAGCAGGACACTGGCAGGAGGGCAAGATGAAGGCTGGGCTGGAGGAGGTCTGGCCATCAAAGAGGTCACACTGCTTTGGTCACACCTGAGCTTCCGGACAAAGGTGAACGAACATTCCTCCCACAACCAAGCAGAATGCTAGCAGACATCAGTCCGGATGCTTCCCTGTTAGCAGCAAATCGGACCAGGGGTCCTCAAACTTTTTAAACAGGGAGCCAGTTCACTGTCCCTCAGACCGTTGGAGGGCCGTAGTCGGCTGCTAAGCAGGACAGGCAGCGGCGACAAAAACACCCGGCGGGCCGGATAAATGTCCTCGGCCGGCCGCACATGGCCCGCGGGCCGTAGTTTGAGGACCCCTGTATCCAGACAATGGCAACCAAGAAACTCACTGGGCAGGCCAATAGAAGAAAAACAATTTAACATCTGCTATGTATTTTCTTTTCTTTTCTTTTTTTAACTAACTCCAAAATTCTCCCTCAGAATAAAAATCCATCCAAATTGATAACAGAAACATCATTTAAACTTTGCACGAACAACATAACTGCTTTAGAAATGACACTATATCCAAAATAAAAACTGGAAATTATGACCAATCCTCGAAAACCAGAAAACACACATTGGACAAAATTCACTTACAAGTTTCTTTAAAGAATCCTTAAGATGGAGCCGTATATCAGCTCCTAATGAAATAAATTTCAAATGCTTACCCTAAGGCTTGTGTGGTCTTTTCAGAAGAGTTCGCAAGGCTAAATGTGAGTCCTGGGCTGAGGCTTGGAGCCTGCAACTTTGGAGGACTCTGGAATGGAATCCGGCTTTGAGAAAGCCATTAGCATAACCAGTCAGCAGGCAAAGTTAATTACAAGGTTTATTACAAATTGTAGGGTTAATTTTCAAAAGCAGCTGTTTCTAGTAAATTATTAAGTGAAATTAACTGCCTCTGTGTCTTTTAGGTTTACAGGGTTAAAGAATCCTAATTTCCCGCAGAATTTCACATTATAATAGAAACACTCATCAAGAAAAACACAGCAAGTTTCCCTCAGGCAAAATCACCAATAAAGAAGGTCTCAAGCATCAGGAATTGCAAGCAAGAGCTTGGAGAGTTTGCAAGGCCTCAATTTAAGACAGCTAAAGTTTCCCCCCAATGTTAGAAAGGGCCCTTTAGGCTTGCGAGCCTGCACACCCCACAGGGGTCATTCGACATCACTATGGGGGGAGCAGGAGCTTGCTCAAAGGCAGGTGGCCAATGGGCAGGGTTGTGCACTGAGCAAAGCTGGCACCACGGGTAGCCCCAGGATGAGGTCCTTGTGGGCAACGCAGCAATTCTGCAGGGGCTCCAGGGGCAAGGGGGGGAGGGGGCCAGGCCTACTCTGGGGAAGGATGGGTGGATTAAACACTGACCGCCGCCTCCCCCCTTCTTTCCAGAAGGATCTAGGTTATATTTCCTTTCCGTTTTGCAGAGGTTAATCAGACGGACATGTCTCTAGCCGCAGCCCCCTCTCAGAAATGCCCCGCGCGTGAAGCAAGTGCGGAGTGCACACAACGGCACTTTGTGTGCGGGGACAGGGGTTCCCCGAGGCTCCCCGCGCTCCCCATGCCGTGGAGTGACATCAGAGGTTCGCGTGGACTGATCATGCAGCAAAGCCCGGCGCCTGGCGTGCACGCGCGGGGAGCCGGGCTTCCCTCCGGGCGGAAGCCGAGCAGCACTAACCCTTTTTAAATTTATTCAGGCAGCCGGAGCTGCAGAAGGAGCGCACGGAGGCCGTCTCCCAGCAGCCGCGTCCCTTCATCCCCGCGGCGGGGCGGCCTCCGAGCGGCGGGGCGCTACATGGCGCCGGGTCACCGGGGCTCGCAGGGACGTGCGCGCAGCTCGGTGGGCCGCCCGGCGGAGGCGACGGGCACTCGCGGGTCCCGGCGCCGCGTTACCACAATGCACCACTGCCGCCCGCCGCCCGCTGCAAGAGCCCGTTAACCCCGTCGGCGCCGCGGGAGCCGGGCGAGCGAGCGAGCGGTGGCGCGGCCTCCTCCTCCTCCTCCCCCGGGACCACAGCCTGGGCCCGCGCGCGCCACCTGCTCGCCGGTGCGACCCCGCTGGGGCACGGGGTGGGCTCCCCATTTTAACGTGAAAATCCGAGCGCAGGTGCCGCCTGCAGCAGCGGGCTCGGCGTCGATTTATTTCAAAGGGAACGATGCCCTTGAGAGCGGAGGGGCACGTGGGAAACGGGGATGGCTGGGGGCTTGATGGTGATTCCGGGGAATCGGGTCCCCTCTGAGACCTGGTCACCTTCTGACCCCGCTGCGGCAGCTGGTGCACCTGTGTCCAGCCACCTGCAGCCACCTAGCCAACCTCTGGGAGGAAGGCAACAGGCAGGGCCCCAGGGAGCCGGCTCCCTTAGGCTGCTGCCACAGGGCAGGAGGCATCTACTAACAAATGCCACTCTGCCCAGACATCTGAACACACTTCTCCATGGGATGTTTGATGGGGTCTGATGGGCATCACAAACCCAACTGTCCAAATCTGAGCCCCCCATGGCCCCCTGGGACTTGCTCCGAACCCTCCTCCACCACCATCCTCCCAGTTGCTGGGGCCAGAAACCCTGAAGACATCCTTAACTCCTGTCTCTTAGATCCACATCCGGTTGGTCAGCACATCCTGACAGCAGTACCCGGAGAATACAGCCAGGGTCCCGGGGCCCTTCACAACCCCCACGCTGCCCCCAGCCCTACCACACCCTCATCTTGCCTGTGGGTTCTGACAAAGCCCCCCACAGGTCCTCCTGCTCCCACTCTGGCCCCATGGAGTCTTCGCTCAATGCAACAGCTGAGAGCTCCTGTTCAATGTATGTCAGGCTCCGGCTCTCTTCCCTCCTGCCTTCCTGCTTTGCTCAGTAATACGGCACACACACCCACTCAACTGAGACTCACATACACACATCGGGGTGTGTGTGTATTCCAGTGCTGGAGGCAACAGAGAAACATGTCCCTGGAGCAATGACGGCAGCTCCAGAAACTAGCGTGAGGCCTCTAGGGACAACATGGCAGTACAGTAAGAACCACCAGCACATCTACATCCTGCAGCCCAGTAAGACAAATTGGATTCATCACAAGTGAACAGTGGGAGAGAAGAAAGAAACTCTGTATCCAATGCCACTGGTTGCAAAAATGAAGCAACCTAAGAGTCTAACAGCAGGTGGATTTCCTCAACGTTATTTCATGAACTTCATGGAGTATCAGAGAGCCATTTAGACTTCTACAGGTGATGACTCCACAGAAATAAGATACCATGTTTAAAAACAAAGTGCTAGAAGGAAAAAGGCAAATCATGCAATATATTTACAACTGTATGAAAACTATGCATACACAGACATGTTAAAACAATAGGATCACAGGTGAATTTTCTCAAGTCTGGGCTTCCGGAGTGTCTTGGGCTTTTTCCTTTCCCAGGACCTAGTGCACCCAACTGTAGTTCTTGTTTACTTGTCTATCTCCTGCACCAGACTGTGAACTCCTTCAGGGAAAAGACTGTCACCTTTTCTCACTATTCTCAGCCTCCAATGTGGCCTAGCACATAGTAGGCATGCAGGAATGAATAGATCAATGACTTGATTGGTGAAAGCAACTTATGCACTCAAGAGCCCCATCCTCCTGACTCCCTCCCATCGCTGCCCCTCCAGTCAGTATTTCTAGTGCAGACCCCCTCACAGTCCCCTGTCCCCTCTGCACACCTGCCCCACGCTTCACTGAACTGCACAGAGGTGAGCAGGGGCCTGGGAGTCCCAGGCGACCCAGATCCGATGGTGGCTTCCTGACCTGAGTTGGCCAAAGCCCTTAACTGCTGTGGTACTTGGGGATCATTGGCTTCCTCTCTGGGCCTCAGCACATCACTGATGAGCCCACAGGGGACACTCAGCGACCTTCTCTGTGTTTGTCTGGAGAATCAAGTTCTCCAAGGGGCTGTCAAACGTACACAGTCCTTGTGGGGATGTCTCAAGAATGAAGCCCTTTAAAGCAGCAGTGTTCTAAAAATAGCATGCTTAGATGCTGACTGCCATCCTCATTAATAAATGATTCTGCACTGAAGCCAAAGAATTAATTCAAGAGCAATTTATGATAATGCGTTGCCAGGCAATTAAAATAAACTTCCGAGGGAAAAAAATTCAATTTATCGTTGATTATTTTAGAGCAGAAAAATGAAATGAGGGGAGAGCGCACCATTCAGATCAGTCTGATAAAAGGAAAAAAAGTAGGGGTGGCACCTGTCCACACGTGTCCTTTGCTTTCTGGGGCAGTAGAAGCGCAGCGAGGACAGGCTTTGTCCTGGAGCCAGCGAGGGGCCACGCTGGCATTCCTGCACATGCATTTGGAAAGAGCAGCCTGCCTGTGGGCCAGGTTGCCTGGAGGACCTGGGTGGACATTTGGGGTCAGTCCCACCAGGCAGCTCTGAGGAAACCGGCTTCTTCTCAGTCCCTATTTGATTGCTTGTGTCAGTTATTAACCACAAGGCCTTCTGCTTGCTGAACTTACACCAACAAATCCGTCAAGACAATCAAAGAGCTGGAATTCCCAAGGGAATAACTGTTTGTTTGTTTAGTCTTCAATTATTATTATTATTTTTTTAAAGAAAGTGACAACAAAAGGAATTGAAAATACAAATCTATTGCAGAATGTTCCTTGTTCTTTGTCGGTCGTTAAAGCAACACAAATTAAAGCAGCCTTGATGTGTCCTTATATTAAAATTGTCAAAAGTGTATTAAATTATTAACACCTAATGTCAACAGTGAAGCTGGCATGCTAACTCTTTGCTGGTGGTGTGGAACATCAGGACGCTCATTTCATGAAGTGACATTACAGCTCGTCAAGGAGCTATGGTGCTGCCACCGCCCTTAGCTCAGGAATCCGAGTCCTTTCCCTCAGGAAATAATTTAAGAGAAGCAAAAAGATTTCTGTACAAAGACATTCATTGCATCACTATCTGCAATAGCACAATAGGAACGCAAATGCTCAACAGTGGCAGGATGATTCCGAACATTAGAGCACATCAACCCAGTGGACTATTATGCAGCCATTAAAATCATCATCATAAAGACAGGGAAACTGTCAGCTATAATGTGGGGCAGAAAAGGCAAGAGCATGAAGTGCTATGTTTCAATACGATTCCAAAGATGAGAAATACGGGGGGATGTGCAGGGGTGGTGAAGGGAGGGTTAATGTGCAAAAATAAAAAACCGCTTTGTAAGGGTGTGAGATTACTGGGGAATTTCCTGTATTCCAAATACTCTTTATTTTACTGTGCAATCTTTCCTGCAGCAACTGCAGAACTGTAACAAACAACATTCAATTGACTGAATTATTATTTGAAACCCTTTCCCAAGGGGACAAAGGTGCAGAAGGGTCTGCAGGGAGTAGGTGCTGTGCTCAGGAAGCGTGAGTTATGAGGCCATGGGATGGCAGGGACATGGGTCAGTGACCAGTGAGCAGGAAGTTTGGGAAGTGGGAGCCCAAAGAGTTTTACTATCAGTCAGGCTTGGGGAGGCCTGGGCTTTGGAGTCACATGCATGAGTCTGTGCTCAGATCTGTAACCTGCTCACTGGGTGACATGAAACAAGCTCAGGAGCCTCTCTGAGCCTCGCTTCCCTGATTCTCATCCAGATGCGGTGGTGTCTCCTTTTATGGGGTGGAATTGTGTCCCCCCAAAATTTACATGTTGATGTCCAATCCCCCAGTACCTCAGAATGTAACTGTTTATGGAGACAGGGCCTTTAACGGGATAATTACGATAAAATGAAATCACATAGGTGGACCCTAATCAGTACGGCTGGTGTCTCATAAGAAAAGGAGAGTAGGACACAGACAGACAACATACAGAAGGGGCCATGTGAGCACTTAAAAGAAAGTGGCTGTCTGCGAGCCAAGGTGGCCTCAGAAGAAACCAAATCTACCAACACCTTGATCTTGGACTTCTAGCCTCCAGAATAAATGTATAAAGAAATTTATTGTTATAGAGAAATAACTTTATCTATAACAGAATAAATTTCTGTTGTGTAAGCCACCCAGGCTGTGGAACTTTGTTCTGGCAGCCTGAGCTGGCTAACACGCTTCCTTATGCAGAGCTGTGAAGCTGGCATCGCCAGCACTGGCAGGGACTCAAAACACATCTGGGAAAAGTGAGCCATTGTAAGGGACAGGGCACCAGGTGTCCTGAAGACCACTGCTCCACCCAAGACCTGTGCTAGAAGAGTCAACCTCCATGTCTATCAAGGAATTAGTCAAACTGTGAAGTTCAGAATGACTACAAAAGCCCTATCAAAGACAGCCTCTCGGCCGGGCGCGGTGGCTCACTCCTGTAATCCTAGCACTCTGGGATGCCGAGGCTGGAGGATTGCTCAAGATCAGGAGTTCAAAACCAGCCTGAGCAAGAGCGAGACCCTGTCTCTACTAAAAATAGAAAGAAATTAATTGGTCAACTAAAAATATATAGAAAACATTAGCCGGGCATGGTGGCGCATGCCTGTAGTCCCAGCTACTCGGGAGGCTGAGGCAGGAGGATCGCCTGAGTCCAGGAGTTTGAGGTTGCTGTGAGCTAGGCTGATGCCATGGCACTCTAGCCCAGGCAACAGAGTGAGACTCTGTCTCAAAAAAAAAAAAAAAAAAAGACAGCCTCTCCTGTGATCCTTGTAGCAGCTGGGGGGAGGTTGGGTGGGACAGACAGCATGGCTATAAATAACTGGCAAACGTGAAGTTCACTAAAGTTAAGGGGTTTTGTTCAAAGTCAAAGAGCAAGCAAAGACCACAGAAGGGTCAAGAATGTGACATTTTAAGCCTCAAAGTTCCATTTTTCCCCCCACTACTAAAAAAATAAATAAGCCTCTGACTGACAGATCCAACAACGTAAACATTTAGAAATTTTATAGCACCACAGCCACTATTAACAGTTAAAAGATAAGCAACAAGGAGAAAATACTTGCAAAATATATAACCGACAAAAGAGAAATAACCGTAACTAGAATGAGCTTCTATACATCAGCAATTAAATGCACAAATATCCAGAGTCACATGACAATGAATATGAATATACAAGTCACAAAATATATACGATTGGTCAATAAACAGACGAAAGTATATGCAGTCTCTGCGGTGATAAGGGAAACGCAAAACAGAGCAAGTAAATGCCTTTTCATTCACCCATCAGAGTAACGAAGAACAAAGAGAATGATGGGGAGGCCTCTGTGGCCAATTCACACTGTTGGATCATAGAAATTTACGCATCCTTTTTGGCTGACAATTTGATCTGTTGCTATTTATCACGTGCACGCCCTTGTAACGTAGCGATTCTACCCCTAGCAGTCCATGCTATGGGAAAACTCACATGCACAAAGACGCGTGGAGAAGAAGGTTTACTACTGCATTCTCTGCAAAAGTAGTAATAAGTAAAGAACCTCATTGTCCACCAAGAAGGAAATGATTAAATAAATTATAATACACTATGGAATTCCATAACATTCTTCAAAAATGAGATAGCTATATTTGCATCAACACATAGAGATCTCCAAAATATATTGGTAAGGGAAAAAGCAAGCTCCTTATCAATATGCACAATATGATCTCATTTACATATATGTATGCATGTGCGCGTTGGTGTGTGTGTACTTACATGGCTTTGTAAATGCATGGAGAAAGATCTAGAAAAGTGCCACTGTTAACAAATTGGTGTGTATATCTCTTGGGAGGCGAGCAAGAGGAAGGGAGGTCATGAAGGACGACTAAATTTTATGTCACGTATCTTAGAATTATTTAAATATTTTACAATTTTGTATTTCCTAATGAAAAGTAATCCCTCAACAAATTACAACTGGGAAGAATGAGCCAGAATCAATTCCTGCTCATGTTGAAACGTGTGACGTCCTATGAGCGACTCTCTAATGGTGGAAGGTCAGGCATAAAGGAGGCTGCACAACGGGTGAGTTTTGGGGCAGGAGGGCCCAGAAGTCACATCAGAGAAGCCACTGCATCAGCACACACAGACCAACCTGGCAGGCAGCAATCAGAGAGGGGCTGGATCACGTGGCGTACCAGTGGCACAATCCCCATGAGGCGGAAGAGCAGAGCCGCCCATGGTGACGGGCCCTGCAAAGAACGGACATAGCTGCAACCAGGTGTGGGAGGCGGGGGTTCAGGGACAGCCCCTGTCATGCAGCCAGGCTGCAGGCCTCGTCTCACCCTCTGCCGCCAGGCTGCTGGCAGAAGGCTCACGGCCGTGGACACCAGTGACCTGGAGATTAGTGACTGTGGCTGCTCAGGGATGTGGCCCAGGAGAGGCTACCCATGCAGGTGTCCAGGCAGCCACCTGCGTTCACCTCACCAGGCCTGCTCTGGGAAGCATGGTCCAGAGTGTCAGGACAGGTGCGAGAAATGCAGAGAGGCTGTTGTAGGCAAGTGTTGACAGAAGACTCAGAGAAAGGCAAGAAATGACAGGTGCACTGCTGCTCAGAAGAGCCATCCCTGAATCCAGTGGCCCTGGCAGATGCCTTTTGGAGGGCCCTTCCTGAGTCACATCAGCCACCCCTCTTTGAAACTCCCTGCGTCCTCGTCCTCTTGATGTATACCCACTGTCCTCCAACCTTGTCTGTCCCCACTCTCGGGCAGGAGTCAGTCCTCATTCCCATTCTCTTCCCGTTCCATGCTGGGGCGCAAGTGCTGGTGTCCACGCACATAGCTCCATGTCTTATCTCCCTGTTCATGTGTCCCCATCTAGCACCAGGACAGGCCTCCCCTCTAAGCTCCAGACCTCCATTGTCTCCTGGATGTCCCCTACATTCTACCTGTTCTCACCTGAGCCCAACATCTCTCCTCTGCTCCCTCATGACAACCTCTTCCCTCTCCAGACAATTCTTCCTGTCTCCAGGCACGGGCTGGAGACCTAAGGGTCGGCTCCTATGGTGTCTCTCTCACCTTGAGCCCCCACATGCAATGAATCCCCAAGTCCTTCCAAATCATTTGTAAATCCATAGTCCCTTCTCCACCTCAGCCAACCACACCCTGCACTCACTTCTGAGGTCTCAGCTTCCATGTTTACCGCTTCAGGTCCATTCTCCATGACACCACAGAGACAATTTACTGAAAGTACCATCTGCTCCCCATCATTTCCCTTCCATGGCTCCCTGGTACTGATAGTAGCAAGTTCAAGTTCAAACACCTTTACAAACCATAGCTGACCCGGACCTAGGCCTTGTGGGCCTCAGCACTCCCCACACCTGTCTTGCCTTCCGTTGGCCAACTCTGTTCCTCTCTCAACACTGGGTGTGAGCCTCTCCCCCCTCCTCCTCCGGGGAGCCTTTCTGGACAGGTGCCACCCCAGCAAGGGGCTGGAAGGCTGCTTGGAGGAGGGGCCCTTCTTCAGAGTTCTCATCACATCCTACCACGTGTCTCTCTGGCTGCACTCACCCCCCTGACTTAGAAGGTCTGCTGAAGAGTCTGCCTCCCAGCAAAACAGCCAGTATGTAGAAGGCTGGGAAAGGGTCTTAGTCACTGTATTCACTTCTTAGGGCTGCCAAAAACAACAGAAATTCATCCTCTCACAGTTCTGGAGGCTAGAAGTCAAAAATCAAGATGTTAGCAGGTCCATGCTCCCTTCAAATGCTCTAGCAGGGGTCCTCAAACTTTTTAAACAGGGGGCCAGTTCACTGTCCCTCAGACCATTGGAGGGCCGGACTACAGTTTAAAAAACTATGAACAAATTCCTATGCACACTGCACATATCCTATTTTGAAGTAAAAAAACAAATGGGCAAAAACACCCGCTTGTGGCCAGCGGGCCGTAGTTTGAGGACGCCTGCTCTAGGGCGTGATCCTTCCCTGCCTCTTCCAGCTTCTGGTAGACACAGGTGTTCCTCGGTTTGCAGCCACCTTACTCTAACCTCTGCCTCTGATTTCTCGTGGCCTTCCCCTCTCTGTGTTTTCAAGTGCCATTCTCCTCTGTGTGTCTGGGTCCAAATTTCCCTCTTTTTATGAGGACATCACTCATATTCGATTAGGGCTCACCCAAATGACCTCATCTTAACTTGATTATATCTGCAAAGACTCTATTTCCAAATAAAGTCACAGTCATAGCTACAGGGGGTTAGGATCTCAGCATATCTTTTGGGGGGACACAGTTTAACCCACAAGCCTCACTTTAGCATTCCCAGTGCCCCACACTATACCTGACCCGCAGCAAGACTCGGCGGACGCTGTGAATGAATGACCAGGCAAGTGCACTCTGGGTCTCTGAGGGGAAGAAAGCTCAGGGGAGGAAGGTGGCTTGGAGGAGGTAGTTCTGGAGGTGGGGGAAGGGAAGGGACACATCCAGGCAGGAGGGAGGACTCTGCATGGGATGGGGGCAGGGGGTGAGCCAGTGCTGCACGAGAAGCCTTGGCTCTGTGTTTTGCAGCGTAGGGAGCTGGGCTGGTGAGCAGAAAGGCTTCCATCTGTGCTCATCCTGGAGGCAGTGGAAGGCCAGGAAAGGTTCATTAGGAGAGTAGTGACAACAGCAGAATCCGTGTTCCTGAGAGATTAATCTGCCCGAGGCACACAGGGATAAGTCTAAAAGGGACCCCATGCAGGGAGGTGCCCAGGTGGAAGGATATTGCAAAAAGCCAGGCGATAATGAAGGAGGGAATCAGGGCAGTAGCAGCTTGGCCTGAGGGAAGGGATAGAACCCAGAGAAAATGTGGCAGGAAGATGGACAGAGCATGGGCTCAGGTGGCAAGGAGAGGAAGGAGTTGAGGGGCTGGGGTTCAGGGTGGGAGACATACGAGGACAGGGGCCAGTAACTGAACACAGCAGCCGACGGGAAGGAGTGTGCCTGCAGGTTGAACAGCATCATGAAATGCTGTTCAATTAAAAAGCAAGCTCATGGGTACACTCATTAAGTAACCACTGAGGCGGGTGTGTGTGCGCACAAAGCGGCTATAAGAGATCACACACGCTTTGTAAATAATTCAAGTTTATGGGCAATGAGTGCATCTTTTTATATCAATGCCTGGTACCCAGGCTGTTAGCAGCAGGCGTTTTTGGAGAAAGGTTTCAAGTCAAGGGAACTACAAACTCAACTGAATAACCTTTAAATTATGTCATCACTCCAGGGGAAATGGAAATCAACGCAGTCTGCAAATGACAACCGTGTCCTAGCAGGGGCCAGGTGGAGCTGCCTGGGGTTGGGGGCGGGGGGGAGCTGTCCAGCTCAGTGGCATCTCTAGGATCCATGAAGGTCCCTGGACTTAGGAAGTCCTTTCTGACCAGAGCCACCAGCAACACCCAGGCTCCCCACAGAGACACTGGGGAGCAGTCCAAGGAGGGGCTCCCATCCCCACCCGACCCCCACACCTCCACGGATGAGTCATTTCCTCTTTGGGCTTCAGGATCTTCATTCATATGATGAGAGGTGGCCTCGTTGATCTCCAATGGCCCTTGTTCCCCTTCCAGCTCTCTTTACTGCTGCAGCTGCTGCTACTGAGGTCACAGCCCCATCCCCAGGTGGGGACAGGATGATGTGGTAGGCCAGGAAGGGAAGCTACTTGACACTAACTCCTCCCTGTTGTGATTCTGCCCAACTGGCCCTAACCCCTGCTTATTCCCCCTCTTCTTGCCACCCCACAATGGGGCACCGTCACCTCAGTGTGAGGAGAGGGCACCAGACTGTGGGCCTGGAGGTCAGGGTGACCGTGGCTGTGCTGCTCCCCCTTTCTGTGCCACCAGTTCATCTGTGAGGCCCTCTCATCGTGGTGGAGAGGCAGGTGCCCACGTTGGACCTTGGGCACTGAGACCTCACCTCTCTGAGCCTCAGTTTCCTTACTGGTATAAGAAGGATGGTAATGGTTCTCATCTCACGGGGTCCTCATGGGGACTGAGTTACTGCAGGAAAGCCTGGCCTGAAGCAAGCACCACGCCCCGCTAGCCGCTACTACCATAGGGCGTGCAGGACAAAAGCATGAGAGGAAGACACATATTGTTGGAGGGAAACCAGTATCAGAGAGACAGACCTCAGGAGGGACAGCAGCAGCCTCTCCCTACAACGAAACCTTCCTTGCCATAAAGCCTTTCCTGAAAGGGGTTTCTCTGAACAGGGAACCCTCAAGGCCTTTGCCATTTAGGCTCCATTCCTCCTGGAGGAAACAGTTCCTTTGTCCTTTTGCCCAGCCGCTACTGCTGGGCAGCCAAGGTCCCTAGAGGACAGCAGACCCAAGGACAGTCGCCACCTTGGGAATACCACCTCCAGCAGGACCAGGCTACCTCAAGGTAAGCTGTTGGGTCCTTTCCTGGCCCTCACAGTTTGAGTACACACACAAATTTGAGAGGATTTTGGGAAAACACACTCATGTTTCCTCTAATAACCAGTAAAAGTGGATAATGGCAAGAAATATTAAGAATAATATTGAGCACCTACATGCTAATCCTGACACCAGGCATTACTGCCTCCATATTGCAAATGATAAAACTGAGCCTCAAAGAGGCTAAATCATGGCATACAGTTAATAACAGGTTAGAATCAGAATTCAGACTCAGGTCTCATGTACAAAGCTGGACTTCTTTTCACTCTTTTACACCACATAGCTCTTGTCACCATCACTAACATTCATCATTCTACAGGAACCCAAGATCAACTGCTTTCACCAAAATGAAATCTGTTCTATTGCCAAATGTGCATCACTACATCTTTATTGTCTGCCTTAAGAAATCCAGATAGAAAGATTTTGTTTGTATTTTTTACGCACATTTTATAACCATGCAGAAATGTAGGTTTGCATGTAATACAACCAAGTCAGGACTTTTGAACAGAGACTGTGAGCTCGATCTAGAACTGTATCAATCACCCAGGGTCAACCCTCAAATAGCATTATCCTCAGTTACAGAGGAGAACTTGATCTCACCTTCATTATTGAGGAGGTTTTAAGTTGCTCAGACTATGGGTAAAAATAGGTATCCTGATTGCATTACAGGTGGGCAGCATGCTAAATATATACATTCTCCCCCCTCCCCCCGCCCAACTCAGTCTAGCTACAGAAAACTTTTGGGCTATAGATGTAATTTTCAAAACAAATAACATGTGAAGCTCAAACATACTGTTTTCCAAAGGCAAAAACAACGTCCTACTGCTTAGCTGGTCCAGCACTGTACTTGTGGACTTCATATTTTTATGAAGCAAGTCAGCAAGGATGTCAAAGCACAGTCATGAGTCAGCCATCCTTGCAGACAACAATTCTCTAAAGGGGTTCATTCATCCGGCAAAAGTACAAGGTGTTCGTATGGTGGGTAAAAAATACTTTGGGTGGAAAAAAGCGGTCAAGAATAATGTAAACTGAGTATGTGTCAGGCATGCAGTAATGGCATTTTTCCCTTCTGACCTTTCCTCTCTATAGAACACTGGTGAAAGACAAATGGTACCTGGGTACCAAGTGGTCTGCTTTATGCAAGTAATGCTAGCACGTTCTTGGCATACATTTCCATGAGCACTGCAGCACCACTGCAGCTCACACTGACCCTAAAAGCAGCACATCATCTCGCACGCCTTCCCCACCTCTCTCTCATTGCATCGGCACCATAAGGCACCCGGTGATCCAAGGAAGCTGCCCACCAGAATCATTGCTGACACACACAGCTTAGGCTAAACAGACAGAACAAGACACAGATCTCAGTCCTCCAGTGTGAAATTCAGAAGCTTGATTTACATCTATTGAGTTAGAACAGGCGCCTCACACGGCTTGGAATCTAGCACAACTAGACCCTTCTGGGGCCCTGGTGGTCCCTCTCCTCTACCTCCACTTCCCTCTTTCCACTCCCTCACCTCCCCCACACACCAAAAACCCTTTTTCTAGGCAGCAAAGCCCCCCAGAAGCCCACCCATCCAGTTCTAGGAGTTCAGAGTCTATCTGTCTGACCTTGCCAGGTGATGGAGATGGGAACCGAATGCTGGGATCGAAGGCAGAGGTGACCCATCAAGTTTAAACACATCTCCCCCTTCAGCAGATGGCTCAAGGCAGGAGGGGGGTAGCTTTAGGAGTTAAGGAAGCTCAAGCTCCTCTGGCTGGGTAGTTGCCCAGCGTGACCCCAAACTGCTTACTCAGAGGCACAGGCTGGCTGGAGAAGGGCTTTTCCTGTGACAGGCACCACTGGAGTTTAAAATCCTCTTGGTGTGCTGGGAAAACACACACACACACACACAAACACACGCGCGCGCGCACACACACACACTTTAGCAAGGAGTGCCTACCCAGTATCCACTCCAGAGCTCCTCTGCCTGAGTCCAGCTCATTTACAATAGCAGCCAGGTGCACTGAAGTGACCCTCGCCCTGAAGCTCTGGTCACGGCAGCTCAGGTGCCTAACGAGACAGGAGGGAGGCAGGGAAAGGGCTTTACTTCTCACTTGCAGCCCCAGTGAAGGCTGGAAACCTGCCTTCCCCTGCTAAAAGATGGCTGGCCCTCTGTCTGGGCTAAATTTTAGTGGATGGGCTGCCCAGGGCCAGTCCCCTGCACAGAGAGGGGAAAGTGTCACTCCTGTGACACCAGCCTGGGCAAACAGCCTTTCCTGGTGCCCTGGTGTGGGCTGCACCCAGGGTGGGGAGGAGGACATGCCCTATGACTGATGGATTTCTGTCTAAACCCTTTGTGCCCTGGCTTGTGAGGGCAGAGGGGCTTGCCCTCTATTCCAGGACTAGGGACGCGCCAGGGCAGAGCTCTTCGCCCTCAGTCCTGCAGGCTGCTCAAGATCTGGGCTGGAAGAAATTTACCATGGGGAAGGAAAAATGTAAAGCCCGAGAGATCCCATGCCCCAGGACCTGTCCGCCCCATCCCTGCTCCGCTTGCCCTGACTCACCCCAGGGAGGGGCTCTCGGGTGTGGATGTGGGTCCTGCCCCGAGGCTGCGGGGGCTCTTGCAGCTGCCGCCGCCACCACCGCCGCCGCCTTCCCGCCGCGGCGCTCTCAGTCCATCTGGGTGCAGTGCCGGCTGCCACCGCCGCGCCGAGCCGGGGAGAAGGAGGGCGGTCTCGGGATTGGGTGTGTGCTGCCCGGCGGCCCCGGGGCCGCCTCCCCGCCGCGGCCGCCGCTTCAGCACCGCGGACAGCGTCCAGCCCGCGCTCTGAGCGCGGCCAAGCCAGCGGAGCAGCACGTCCCGCTCCGCCCGCCCGCCCGCCGGTCAGCCTGGGCGCAGCAGGGGTGCGCGGCGCTGCCTCCTCATTCCTCCAGCCTCTTCCCCACCCGCCTGAGGAGACCGCCTCCACCCCCCAGGGCCCCGCTCCAAGAGCGATGGGCCCCGCTGGAGGCCACCGGTCGGTACCTGAGGATCAGACACGCACCTCCACCAACCCACCCAGCGAGCTAGACAAAGGCGAGCTCTCCGTGACGGGATGCAGGCGGGCGGAGGAAGGTGCAGCTCAGCCTCTTAAAATGTCCCAGCAGAGCCCGGAACCCGACCCAGCACTAAACCGTGGCCAAATCGAGGCCACAGGGGGCCGGCCTTTCACCTGGGCCCAGCAGGGGAGGGGCCCTTGGATGGCCCGTGGCTTGAGTCCTCATTTCTCCACTGTCGTGTGTCCTGGGGTTGCAAGGAATGGACCAGTTACAGGCAACTCTCTCCAGAACTAGGGGTGAGGGGCTGTTGGGGTTCCATCCTCACCTGGAATCCAAGTCCTTCCCCTCACTCCCGCCCATCCTTGGTGCCAGAATGTCAATCAACTAACAGATGGGACCCCTAGAGTCTGGTGACATCTTGAAGAACCACTTCCACGTTTTTCATCTGTATTCAAATCCCACTGTTCCTTGACCTCAACCAGGTCAGTCCTAGGAGGAGACCAGGTTCCCTGACTTGGCCTCTGCCACAGACTAGCAACATGACCTGGGCCACTACAGCCTCAGTTTCTCCTCTGCGATGTGGTGGGTTGGGTTGAGCTCCCACTAGTTCCAAGTCTGAAATAACTCAGCCTGTCTGTCCCTGACAAGCACAGGGGAATCCACAGATATCACCCAGGCCCTGCTCACTTCATGGCCTCCCCTCGGGCCTTTCTGGAGTCCCCTCCCTCCACTGAACTAAACTGGCAACTCTTGCCTAATCCTGTTTCAAGCAACCAAAACTTTTAAATGTCTCCTTATGTCAAGTCCAAAGACATCTTCATCTTGAAGGAAGACCAAAGGGAATGAACTCAAGCCAAGGTTAATAAATGCCATCCACATGGGTAGAGAGGATGCTGCTTAAACATTCATGGACCATGGCCGCTGCAGAAAGAGCACAGAGCCAGGACATTCGTGGAGGCACAGCTAGAACAGGAGTGGCCACTTGCCATTCAGGAAATGTGGCAGGCAGGAGGGAGGGGTTCTGTCAGTGGTATCTTAAAAAAAAAAAAAAAAAAAAAAAAAAAAAAGCAAAACCACTATCTCTATTTGAAAATTACTTCCAAGAACTTTTTCCTCTTTTTCTTTAAAGTAGCATACTATCAAAACTCAAAGACAAGAGAGAAGTCGGTGCCCAGGAGCAGCAGGTCATGTGGGCTTCCTGCTACAATGATCATGGGCATCAGATGGGGGGTTGGGGTCCCCAATCACCTTCCAAACACCCAAGTGGACATCAGAGTCTCAAGTCTTTCTTTGTGCATTTCCTCCTTAGGAATGGAATTTCTTGAGAGTTTTGTGACAGAAGATTTCTTCAATTGAATTCCTTTAATTGTCTAATTTATGGCACATTCAGCATTCACCATTCACCAGTATGTCTGCATCCCCACCTTCCAGAAGACCATTGAGGGACCCATTGAAGCCCATTTCTAGACACACACACATACACACACACACACACATCACTAGCACAAAGTTCAGAATTTCCACTGACATCCACTGACATGGCCACACTGAAACTGAAGATCCCCAAAGATCCAGGGTTGGGTACTAATAGAAATAATCCAAACCACACAGCAAGATTTTAAATTTCAGTTCAGCTATTCAGTTATTTTGTGGGTTCTGGAAAAGCCTAGAACCTGGAACGTGTACCACTGATTCTAACTCCCAAAGGCTGGAAGACACTGCCCCAGACCTTCTTCCGCCTGCTGCCCCGCGGCGCAGGCCCCACTCTTGGAGCTCCTAATTACATCTTCTCATTCTGGTGGGCAGGCTGTGACTGCCACTGCTTGTCACAACTAGTAAACCACCCCCAACCTGCCTGTAATGCCACTTTTACCACAAATGTTGCTGTCAAATCTAAACCAAATCCACCCCCTGCCCTCCCAGCTCAGCTGTGCTTTGCTTGCTCAGTTATGTCCTGAAAACACGAGCATGTCCATGGCTCATGCCCTCCTTCTCCCTCATGACCAGCCTGCCCTGGGCTCCCCAGTGCTTCCTTGGCTTGCCATTTCCCTCTGACACTCCTGGACCCAGCCTTCTTCTCTCCCTGGTCCTCTATGGCAGCTTCCTCCCTGGGCCTCTGCCTTTCCTCTTAACCTCCTCCAGAAAGTCTAAAAGAGTCCTTGTCTTATGTTTTTGTGGGGGCCTGTCGGCTCCCAGAAAAGTGTTCACAGTACACTAAGAGGGCAAACTCAGCACAGGAAATACCAGGAATGGCATAACTTCAAATCTTTGGAATTTTGTCTAATTCATATTCCCTGCCACCCCCAGCCCACACCCTGCCAAGCTGACCTCTGGGATGGCAGCCTTGCCCAAGTTTGTCTTACTGGCATGCAGGAGAGAAACAGGCTCTAGGCTGCTAGAAAATGCACAGAACAAGTTCCTTGCCAGTGGGCGATAAAGACAAATGGGCACGAAGAGAGTGTTCTGCAGTAGGTATTGCGTAGCTGTGTTCAGGACCCTTCCAATAACTCTACCAACTAAATGTCAGAGCAAATGGGAACCCACAAAACAGGTGGCCTATTCTCAACATAGTAACGCCTCAAAACACAGGTGCTACTGTAACTGCTGCAAAGGGAGGTAAGGGGGATGGGCAGGCCACATACATTTCCTGCAGAATGAAAAATGCATTTGCCACTTCCATCAAAGTAGCAAATGGCATAAAACTACTCTAGAAACAGATCAAAACTATCAACCAGTTTTTTTTTTTTTAAAGCATCAGATGTGAAGTCAGGCCTGGGATGGACTCTTAGCTCTGTCACTGTGAAACCCAGGGCAGGCCTCAGTTTCCTTATCTGTAATAAGAAGGCATTGGATTAGCTAATTCCTGCAGTGTCTTTCAGCTCTAAAAACCCAATGGCTCTTCAAAACTAAATCCCTGAATACAGGGTTAAATGATTTTTGACAAGTGTGCCAAGACCATTTAAGGGGGAAAGGATAGTCTTTTCAACAAATAGTGCTGGGAAAATTGGGTATCTACATGCTAAAGAATGAAGTTGGACCATTACCTGACAGCATATACAAAAACTAACTCAAAATGGCCAGGAACAGTGGCCCATGCCTGTCATCCCAGTGCTTCAGGCGGCTGAGGCAGGAGGATTGCCTGAGGCCAGGAGTTTGAGACCAGCCTGGGCAACACAGTGAGACTCCATCTCTACAAAAATAATTTTTTAAAAAAAACATTAGCTGTACCAGCAAATTGGTATTAATGGATCAAGACCTAAGTGGACATATAGGAATAACATTTATCAGGTGTCGGGCAGGTGGGAGGGGGGAGGAGGGGATGGGTATATACAAACATAATGAGTGAGATGTGCAACGTTTGGGGGATGGTCACGCTTGAAGCTCTGACTCAAGGGGGGAGGGGGGCATGGGCAATATACGTAACCTTAACATTTGTACCCCCATAATATGCTGAAATAAAAAAACCAAAAAACAAACAACAAAACAACATTAGCTGGGTGTCGTGGCATGCCCCTGCAATCACAGCTATTCAGGAGGCTGATTTTGCAGAAGGATTGCTTGAGCCCAAGAGCTTGAGGCTTTAGGGAGCTATGATCACACCACTGCATTCCAGCCTGAGCAACAATGAGACCCTGTCTCAAATAACAACAGCAACAACAACAACAAAAACTTAAAAAAATTAACTCAAAATGGATCAAAGACTGAAATGTAAAAGCTAAAACTATAAAACTGTTAAGAAGCAAAACCTAGGGCAAAAGCTTCACGACACTGGGATCGGCAATGATTTCTTGGCTATCATACCAAAGGTACAGGCGACAACAACAAAACTAAATGGACTTCATTAAAACTTAAAATTTTGTGCATCAAAGGACACTAACAACAGAGCAAAAAGAAAATCCACAGAATGTGAGAAAATATTTTGCAAATCATATATCTGACAAGAAAGTAATATCCAGAAAAGATGGAGAACTCCTAAAACTCAACAAAAACAAAAAAACCAACCTGATTCAAAAATGGGCAAAGGACTTGAGCAGACATTTCTCCAAAAAGATGTACAAATAGCCAATAAGCACATCAAAAAGATGCTTGACTTTACTAATCACTATAGAAATGCAAATTAAAAGCACAATGAGACACCACCTCCCACCCATTAGGACGGCTACTACCAAGAAAACAGAAAATAAGTGTTGTCGAAGAAGTGGAGAATTTGGAACTCTTGGTGTTGGTGGAATGTAAAATGTGGTAGCTGCTATGGAAAACAGTATGGAGATTCCTCAAAAAATTAAAAATAGGATTATCATTATGACCCAGCATTCCACTTCTGGGCAGATACTGGCAAGAATTGAAAGCAGGGTCTTGAACAGATTATTTGTATACCGATGTTCATGGCAGCATTGCTCACAATTGCTAAAACATGGAAGAAACCCATGGCCATTGACGAATGAAGGGATAGGCAAAATGTGGTCTATCCACACAACGGACTATTCAGCCTTAAAAAGGAAGTCAGTCCTGTCAAATGCTCTAACATGGATAAACTTCGAGGACATTATGCCAAGTGAAATAAGTCAGTCACAAAAAGACTATGATTCCACCAATGTGAGGTCCCTAGAGTAGTCAATTCATAGAGTCAGAAAGCAGAATGGTGGCTGCCAGGGACTGAGGCAGGTGGGGAATGAGGAGTTATTGTTTAATGGGGATAGAGTTTTGCAAGATGAAAACAGTTCTGGAAATGGATGGATGGATGGATGGTGGTCATGGTTACACAACAATATTAATGTACTTAATGCTACTGAACTGTACATTTGAAAGTAGTTAAGATTGTAAATTTTATGTTATGTGTATTTTACTATAATAAAAAAAGCTTTTAAATCCAATGGTTCTTGTCTAAAGTACACATATGCACAAAGAGTAGGAGAATTTAAAATATAAAAATATTAGGTAATTGAGTTGAATGTCAAAGTTACTTCCCTTGTACATCTGTTTATGTTTATAATGTTTTAAAACTTGAAATATGCGAGGAGTAAAAACATGAAAAACAAATAAATTGAACCCTGAATACCATCCTTGTAGCCTTGGCATTTCCCCCTCAGCAGTCACTAAGCAGCTATATCCACGCAAAGTCATGGTCTTGTGTGACTGTCCTCACAGCTCCTGGGAAGTTCTCAAAGACTTAGCACCCTCCCTGCATCCATGGCAGTTAGGGCAACAAAAGAAAATACCATAGAAGAGAAATAAAGAGAGATGTAAATGTAGAAGAGAAATGTAAATAGAAGAGAAGAGAAATGTAAACTTTCAAAAGCACAGACTGCTGAAATGCCAAGAACCAGTGAGAAGAACCACTTGGCAAATCTAAGTGTGTCAAAAGCAGCTTGATTGACAAGGAGCTAAATTCAAAATAATCATGATTAATAACTTTAAAAAAAAGGAAAAATGAAGGACAAAATGGATAAATAAATGGAGCATTTCAACAGCATAGGAAATCTATAAAAATAATCAAATAGACATTCTACAATTAAAAAATATAACATCTGAAATTAAGAATTCAATGGATAGGTTTAACGGCAGAATGCATAAAGATGAAAACGGGTTTAGTGAACACAAACACTGGCCAATCACAAATATCTAGAGAGAAAAAAGAAAGGAAAAGACAAAGCAGTGTATAAAAGACATGTGGTAGACAGTCAAAAAGTTTAGCACACAGGTAATTCACGTCCCACAATAGGAAGAGAAAAGAGGTGAAGCAGGTGTAGAAAAAACAATGGCCATGAATTTTCCTAATCTGGCGTAAGACAATAACCCACAAATTCAAGAAACTCAATGAGCCCCAAGAAGGAGAAATATCTTACCTAAGCACATCACAGTCAAAGCCCTGAAGATCAAAAACAGAAAATCTTAGAAACAGTTGGAAGAAAAAAAAGACATTTTATCTTCAAAGGAGCAATAAGACTGATTATTGTCTTTTCAATATAAAATATAGAAGAAAAAACAACAGCCATCTTTAAAGCTTAAAAAAGGAAAGAAAGAAGGAAGGAAAGAAAGAAGGAAGGAAAGAAAGGAGGAAGGAAGGGACCAGACTAGAATCTAGAATTCTATACTCAGTGAAAAGATCCTTTACATATTAAAATAAAATAAAAATGTTTTCAGACAAAAACAAAAGCAAAGAACTCACTGCCAGAAGACATACTAAAGTTCTTTAGGTAGAAGGAAAATGATCTCAGCTGGAAGCACAGATATGTAGAAAGGGAAAAAGATCATTAGAACTGTCTTGTTAAATGTAGCTATATATAAATAAGCATTGGTTGTTTAAAACAATGACAATTATAATGCTTTGTGGAATTTATACACATATGAGTAAAATATGTAACAATAATAGTATGAAGAATAGGGGGAGAAACAAAATTTATTGTGAGGTTTTTAAATTGGGAAGTGGTAAAAATAATAATTTAGGTTATAATATATCAAAGACACATATTATAATCCTTCATTTAAAAAGAAGGTAGAAATAAAAATAGAGGAGAGAATGAAATCATAAAAAATGCTTGATTAATAATTTTGAAAATGAGAAAGAACATCTACATTATAGTATGTATCACACAATTTCCTTCCTTTCAAGGACTGAATAATATTCCATTGTACGGATATACCACATTTTGTTTATCCACTCATCACAGATGGACACTTGGGTTGCTTCTACTTATGGCTACTGTGAATAATGCTGTGTGAACATGGGTATACAACCTAAATCACTTTTTCAATCAACCTTTCGGCTGAACTACAACCTCATTCACTGTTACCTTCCATTTTGAGGCAATGTGGTAGACAGGATGGAGCAGAAAACCTGGAATCAGAAAGGCTTAGATTCAAAGCCAGGCTCTGTAACTTACTAGCTCAGAGACTGTGGGCAAGTCACTTGATAGATCACCCATAATGCATGTAAACACGCCATGCATATAGTAGGCACACATGACAGTGATTATTAATGCTACTGTCACGAGCTCAGAGCACCTCCCCAGCGTTAGGTGGGCTGAGGGGCCTTCAGAGTGCTGGTGTGGATCACCCCGGAAGCTTGTACTTTTCACATTATTCATTTTCTCCCCAAAAGACAAGAAGTCAAACCAAAACTTATAACAGCTGCTAATCAACTTCTATCTCTATAAAATATGTTGCCGACCAATGATAATTGGCCGAAGAAATATTTTACACTTTGCTTGAAAATATCATTTCTATTCATCTGATTTGAACGGCCACGTGCTGGTGGCAAGCCCAGATTATAAAGGATTCCTGCATGGACACAATGACTAATTAAACTCTAAAGGGACTTCATGAAAAAGTATAAATGCAAACTTTTTACCCATGGGCTTGCAAGTAGATGCCTGCAGGAAGCATTTGCAGGAAGGTTTATAACCTCCATTTCTACTGTAAACAATATCACAGATGGTGAATGAAAAAAAATATTTGCATTCGTAAACTGTTTATCACATAAACCATAGTGATTGAAACCTCTGTGGTTCCTGAATACTTAGTTTTTGGCTGTTTTGATTATGCATTTTTAAATCATCATCCCTCTGACTCTACTGCTATATTTTGGGGGGTATTTATCTACATACCCATAGATTTGGAGAACAGGGTAGGAAACTAGGTAGGTTCTTAATCAAATCATTTATTGCAAACGTCCTGAAATCCCCACTGGCCTGGGCCCAGCCCTGGGAGATGATCGTGATCCCCTTGTCTTGCTGCTCTGTGCTAGCTAAGGCACTCTGCCATTCTACAATTCATTTTTCTCTATACACAAAACGGAATTAAGATTGATAATGTGGCCGGGC
>VBSM01003230.1:4356564-4370151 GCA_008086735.1 Cheirogaleus medius | reverse complement strand
AAAAAAGTGATGTCACAGATGTATATTCATTGACATGGAATGTCCACAACATATTGTTGAGTTTAATGAGTCAGTTATACAACTGAATATTGGGGATTTTCCCACTGACGTGAAATTATATATCTAGATCATGTGAAATGTTTTCAGGAAAGATTTAACAGTCATTGGTTGGTAGATTTGAGGAAATTTGTCTCCCTTTTATGTAATTTTTAGTATAGTCTGTTTTTTCCACTGAGTAGTTCTTCAAAACATTAAGCTGTTTTCTTAAAGGGCAGAAATGTTTAGGGACACACTTTTCACCCCTAATGCTGTGATTGAATGTTTCTGGACAGTGGCACATTCCTGACACAAACCACCAGCTAGACTGGTGCCTGGGCACTTACTCCAATGACAGTGTTCTCCACAATGGCAGTCACCTCACATAGGGACTGAGGAGGGCCCAACTTTATTGTTAGACACCCCTGCCAATGACAAAAGCCCGACAGCGACACCAGGCAACACTTTCTCCTGCGTACACTCATTTGGTCTCACAGCCAATGTCAGCTAGGCCGGGACTGTCCCTACTTTAGAGACAAGGGATCTAAAGCTCGGAGGAGCTGGTGGGCTTACTTGGATACCACAGCTAAGTAGCCAAGGAAGGACTCAGTCCCACTGGGGAATCCAAGCCTCCCCTTCTTCTCTCCTCTATGAGCTACCCTGGTGTCCTGACCACCAATGTCGCCAGCCCTCCACACAGGAGGTGAAGATTATTACATATCGATCTTGCATAGGTAAAAACACAGACACCTGCATTATCCCCACAGCCAAGCATCTCCTGCCCCCGCTGCACTTCACACAAACAGCAGCAGCTGGAGGGCTAAATATGTCGACCGCCACTGGACTGCACATTGCCAAAGACTATGCTATTCCTGCCACGGTCTCTCCGCTTAGCCCCCTGGAGTCGCCTCAGAGTCCCTTGTGGCCTTCCGCACTCCTAGTGATATCCTTTGGAAGGACTTGATCTTCAAACTTGGCTCTGTGAGAGGGCCCCTAGACCACTTGTCTGAATGGCCTGGAGGCTGTGCACCCAGAGCGTGTGGACCAAAGGAACCGCGGTGCCCGGCCAACGCACCAGGCACCCACTTCTCACGCTCATTCTTTCATTCGGGCTCTCTTTCTCCCTCCATCCCTCCCTCCATCTCCCCAACAAATAATTCCCATGTATCTATTCTGAGACAAGAAAGCCACTAGGCACTGGGTGCTCAGTGACAAGCCCGTTGTCAAAATCTCTGCCTTCATGTTGCTACAAGCTATCAGGGAAATCAGACAGTAAACAAATAAGTGCACACGAGTAATGAGCACAAGTGTGGTGAGTGCTACGAAGGAGAGGTATGGCAATCTTTCCATGGGTCGGAAGCAGACCAGGCTGGGGAGTCGGGAGGACGTCCGGGAGAAGATCCCACATGTGTAACAATCCACTGTGAATGGGGCTCACGTTGGCTGTCTGACAGCCCAGGTGCTGAGGCCCAGAGAGGCAAAGGCCACACAGGACATCACTCAGCTGAGACGAGGAAAAGCCAGACCTCAGAGTGGCCTCAAAACCAGGGCTAACCAGTCACAGGCTCGTCCAGCGCCAGCAGGGCTGCGGTCAGGATGGCTGGGGTGCAAGGGCTTCCGTGGCCAGGGCTTGAAGGTGACACTTCTGGCTGAGCTCACAAAACATCTCTGAACAGGAGTTCTCTGTGAACACAGAGCCACCTAATGGGTGACAAGACATCCCATGGGCTAGTCTGGCCTCCCTACTTCAGGTGATGAACAGAGACAAGGAAAGACGGGCGATGGGCTCATTTGTAGCTGTATGTCTTCCGTGGAGCGCATGGCATCATGGCTCAAGAGCCTAATTAAAATGAAAAATCCCATTCTTCAGGACTGCTCTTCAATTCTGAGCAGTCATGTGTTTCCGACTGTCTTCCAAAGAAGAAATGTAAGGTGGCCACTGCTGGGGGAGAGGAAAACCCTCCATGCAATCCCTGAAACCAGAGCTCACCCATGGGAGTCCCGACCTGCAGGTTGCATCTGAGGCCAGCGTGAGCCCACCAGAACGATTTCTTCTCTGCTCTGCAGCAGGCAGTGGGCACAGGCACAGCCTCTGTCCTTTCTGCGGAATAATTGACCCCAAGATGTGGTGGCTGCGGGAGAACAGTGTGGGAGCAAGCACACACCCAAGCCAAGGTCCGTGGAGCCTTCCAGGGAGTTGCCCTCCCAGGCTTAGAGAGAGAGAGAGACAGAGTGTTGGGAGCAGGGAGATTATGGAACAATCAGGCCCTGTCCCTTGCTGTAGTCTGAGCCCCTGCCACCCTCAGGCTCAGCCTCAGTTTCTAGAGCCAATCCTGATTTCAGGTGAAAGCTCTGGACCAGTGGTTTTCAAATCTTTTGCACTGGAACCCATTTTTCAAACAGATATCCTTCACTAGAGACCACCAGACATAGAACAAGGGAAGCTCCCTCGGCTGACAGAGGGAGGAAGCCAGCGTGGAGCCCCACTCGGCAACACCCCCACTGGCAGGAGGTCCCTACAGAGGAGTACGGTCGTTCACACTAGCCCAGGGCTCTGGAATCACACGGAAGCCCTGGGCTGCTGGTGCCACTGTGTCCAGGAGTGCTGCATGTGGACAGGGACAGCCACCGTGCTGCCAAGAGCCAGCTTCCACTGGGCTCAGCTCTTTCTGTGCTCACAAGGCCTTCCCCAGCAACCCAGCCTGCCTGTGAGGGGCCTCTGGAAGCTTCTGTGCCTCCTGCCTCTGCCTCTAGGAGACTTGTTTTGTCCTCCAAGGTTTCTCTTCCACAGGCCGTGGTTGTCACACCGGCCCGCAGGCCTTGCCCCTCTCCAGAGCTGGGTCTGAGCTCACCACAGTTCGCCGGCCATGGCCCGGGCATGGGTGAGGGGCAGCCTCAGAGGCTGTGCCGCCCACGCAGCTTCTGCCTGCCCTTCTGGGGGTGGCAGTGAGAGGGCTGGAGGTGGTAAGGAAAGGCTCCTTAGAAGACCCATCAAAGGGGACAGGATTTAATGCTCCCTCATTACACAAACTCTGGCAGGCCCTCGGGCATGACCTTGCCCTGCTCCCGCGAGACTGGACCAGGGCAGGGGACCTGCTGCAACCTGCACCGAGAGTTTGAAGCTGGGGCAGAGAGACAGCAGGGCAGGCCAGGCCCACCTGCAAAGGTGGCATAAAGGAGGAGGCATAAAGAAGGAAAGGGAAAGGACACAGCGGGGACACTGGGAGAGAGCCAGAAATGGGAGAGTCAGAGAGAGCAGCTGCTGACACATCCTGTCCCTCCAGGATGTTCTACTTCCTGCACCCGGAGCGTGGCCCACTTGTGCTTAAGCTAGTTTGAGTGGGTTTTAGTTCCCTGTCATCAATTGACCATGCATAGAAAATCACACACAAAATTAAAAAAAAAAAAAAGGATCAGTAATCAGATCCCTGTCTATACAGGCGTTTCCAGTGTAGTTAGGAGGCATGGCAGGAGACCATCACACACAGATCTATTGTCAACTAAGGACCCAGGCTAAAGGGCCAGGGATGGCGGTGATAACTGGCATTTGTAAGCCGCTCCACATGGTTCCCTCTCCCCTAGGGTTGCTTTGTATTGTTTAATTTTTAGATTATTGTTGTTATTTACCCTCACAACCATCTTATGATACAGACATTTTTCTTTCTTTTGATGAGCAAATAAATTGTGGCTTAGAGAGGTTGAAGGCTTTGTCCAAAGTCACACAGTGATTCAAAAGCAACGCCAGGATACCAAATTTTGCACCCCTTTTCCTAAGCCACACCTGTTTATACCACCACGACACCGAGACCCAGCAATTGACCGGGGTGGCGGGTGCAACAGAGCCCAGCCTCCCGGTTCCACTGCCCAGAATGCTGAGCCGCAATCTTTCAATGATCTCCAGTCAAAGCTCAAACTGGCAAAGTGAAGTGCAAGGAGTACCTAGGAAAATCTCACAGGCCTGCTTGCCTCCGGTTTAGGTCATACATGCCGGCCTGGCCCTGACCCTCTGCCTCTGGAATGAGTGACATAGTGAGCTGTCGCCTTGCCTGCATCAGAGCCTGGTGCTCGTGCCTACAGACCCACATGCAGGGTAACATCTAGACGGCAACAAAGAATAAACCTCTCCAATCTGATCATTAATTACAAAGGAAAGTGCTATTATGTCCCTTAGTTAAAAAGCAATTAGTAATCGAGGTAATTACCGTGGCAGGAAAATGATGCTTAAATTACCTTCATGGTAAGAATATATCTACAGACAATGACACTTGCTATGCTCTGACCTCTTCTTAAGAACACCTTCATTAAAAAAAATTTCCATAATGCCTGTTTTTCAACTGAAATAAGGAAGTCACCTCTGGGCTGGCTCCTGGGCTTGGCTGGCAGGCTAAAGTCCCAGGAGGAGGAGCTTCCGCCTCAGAACAAACACCGACTGTCACCCTTACTGCGAAAATCCAACTCAGTTTCTCTGAGAACTGAACATCAATCTCCTTTGAATTCTGCACATACATTCAGACTCGCTGGTGACCCATTTACCCCGAGCCTCTTTCAGTTAGCACTGATTTATACGGGTCCCTCGGGGACAAGCTGTGGCCATCTGTATGGGTCACAGAGTGACATCTAAATCCAAATCATTCCCACCGCCTACAGAACAGAATAGCATCACTTTTCTGTGTTACTTTCTGATGGCTCTTCCCTCTGCTACTGTGGACACCTGAGAACTGACTATCTTTGTGCCCTTCTCAGTAACTCTGCCCACCCACACCCTACCCATCCTGTACCCCGTGGGGCCCTGACAAGGCCAAGCCACCAGAAGACTCCAGCCTTCCGACGCCCAGCCCTCCTCCTTTGGGAAGGGCAAGGATCCTCGCCCAGCTGAAGGTCATTAACTTCTCTTCCGTTTCTTTGGATTCTGAACAGAGCCCAGTTTGTCTGCCGGAAGCACATGAGCATTTAAAAAAAAGGAATTCTTATCTTTTAAAGATACTTCCAGAAATATCAACAAATAGAATAAGATCTCTGCAACTGGCTTCCAAATGACAAGGAAGAGGGTGGTGGCATAGAGACAAGATTGGCAGTGAGTAGATAACTGTGGCACCTGAGTGACAGGTATATGTAGGTATCTGAGACTTTTCTGTCCACTTCCGTTTATGTCTTAAATTTTCTATAACATCAATAAAATTTTTTTAAAAATCACATCCCAGGGGTTTTGCATCCTTAAGCCCAGCTGTTCTACCTGAGGTTTTTCCCTGTACCTCTGTCAAGCCCTCTGCCACGTTTACTGACCGACAGCTACCTGCAAGGTGCTGCTGAAGCCACGAAGTAAGAGAGATCCGGCCCCGCCTGCGATGAGCCCCTGGGCTGCATTATCTGTCCCCGATCTGTAGAGCGCTGTCTGCTATTTTATCAAAATCCCCACCCTCATTTCCCAAACTGTGCACTGGTTTTTCTCTTCCTCAAAACCAGAATGGGCAGTCAGGGACTCCCCTTCCTTGGTATCACGGAGGGGGAATGTTATGAGATGGCTGCCCTCCCCAGTGCCATTCAGTGCTCATTCTGGGCGCCCCCCCAGAAGCAGACGCCAGCATTTTCCGTGAGCAATGCCCTTCACCACGACCAGCGTCGTGGCCAGTAATTCCTGCCCGTAGTCCCGCTCTGTCAGTTCAGGTGAGCACCAGGAAGTGAAAGTCTCTGACGAGTGACAGGTGTGGCACTCCCAATACAGACACAGTCCTCAGGTAGAGAGAGGCGCAAGGCTGCACCTACACCTGGGAGACAGGGGCCGAGAACTTGGATAGGGACACACCTGATGAATGATAGGGCCCTACGTCATCCGTCTTGTCTCTCTGGATTAAATAAATACATGGGAGGAAAACAGAATTAAACCCCCATTCCATGGAAAACATGGAATTTCGAAGTGGGGGCAGTAATAAGCAGTCCGGGAGTCTGACAGAACAGACTGTGTTTCTCGAAGTACGGTCCATGGTCGGCTGGCATAAGCCCCGTGTGGAATGTTTATTAAAAATGGGGGTCCCTGGGCACCATGTGAATCCCAGTGGCCCTGCCCAAAGGATTTGCAGGGGTTTTTTAATAGACAATTTGAAAATATTATTGAATATTTAGCAAACACAATTGATCTCCAATAAAAACGTATACATAGCAAAGCAATAATGACAAACAATGCACAAAAATATTGTTTATATGCCTAATTTAAACTGATTATATAAGCAAGAAAAAGAGAATATCCCACAAAGCATAAGGCCATTGCAATCCTAAATTAAAGAAACAATTCTGAATCCAAAAAGAATAAAAGACTATAAGGATGATGAAAACTTTCCCTGTATATATCAAAATGTGAAATTTGATACCAAATGTAGTCAGGCTCTTTGATGATCATGTCTATAAAATGGGCAGTCAGGAGTAAGAAATAGGAGAGAGACTCAAATGATCCTTTGTCTGACTTTTTCAAAGATATGAAAGAAAACTCAGATTTTCTTCTTCAATGAACCCTAGATTTGTTGTGAAAGCAAGTGCCAGGTCTCCAACCCGCCCCCCCCCCACACACACCAAATTAGCCAGTGTTGGCATCTGAATCTTCAGGATTTGCAGTTTTAACATGTTGCCCCAGGGGGACTTCATGCCCACCAAAGAAAGAAAGAAGTTATTCAGGGTTTTTTCTTTCACTGTGTTGTTAATCCATGCCGGTCAGGTTTTTACTAACTTAATGAGTTTGCAACAGACCTCTTTATACCATCAGATCAGCTAGGAGGATGGGGCTTCTCCTCCTTGGGACTGAGGGGTCTGGGGGTTAATAGCTTGAATGCAGCTACATGTTCCCTTTGTCCTGAGAGGAGCACAGTCCTGTTCCCACCCAGCTTCTTAGGGAGTGAGGACAGAGGTGGTGGTCACAGAAGAACTCATCATGAATCAGTACCTGCAGGCATTCTCCAAGCACCCAGGAACAATTCCCCTCAACAAGTAACACTGTGTTTCGGGAAGCATTCCTCCAAATGGGAAGAGAGGATTGTTGAGTGGACTACGACCACTTGCGTCCACAGGTACTTAGGCAGCGGGTTTTCCGAGAGCTGTTTACAGAACCAGAACAATTCTGTACTTCCCTCGAATTTATTTCCACGGGGGGTGGGGACCACCAACAGTAATAGGAGGGAAAGCCTTCTAAGTCCTACCTTTTAGAGGATTTTCATTTTGGAGCAATAGGATGGCAGGCTGCCCAGATGTTCTTTAGGGTCAGCCCCTAGGGCCACCAGCCACCCAACGCCCCCTCACCCCCTGCTCAGCCGCCTGCCTCGGTTGCTCTAAGGGCAGAATGTGAGCTGCCTGGTATAATTCCAAGTGCCGGGCTGTGATATCAGAATAGGGCTATGACATCAACGTGGGGGCAGGCCAACCTGGGGGAGCAAGGCAATAGACATGAGCCCCTGAAGAGCTGGACTAGGACCCCCCACCTGGAAGCGAAGGCCCAAGAGAGAGAGGTGACTCGTTATTCCACTTCTTACAGCCTCCCAGAGTCCTCCGGGAGGCAGACCTGAAGATCAAGAAACAACTGGCAAGTTCTGAGAGGTAAGCTGCAAGCCAGCTACCCTGCTGGTGCTTCCTTAGACATCAATTGAGGAGCAAAGAAAGCAAACAAGCCATCATCCAGCGCCCCCCTGTGTCAAGTAAAAGAATATTCTCTATTATCAGGCTTGGGAGGTTTGCCTTTGGACTAGGAAGTTGAGAGCAGAGCCCCCAAGTGGGCTGGGTGTAGAGTTTCCCAGGATGGGGTTAAATGTAGGTAGATAAAATGCATGATGCCCGTTTGAATTTCAGATATACAACAAATACATTTTAGCATAAAGATATCCCAGATATTGCATGGGACATCCTTAAGCTAAAATATTATTTGTTTGTGTATTTGAAGTTCAAATTAAACTGGGCAACCTGCATTTTTATTTGCTGAATCTGACAATCCTACCCAGGGAACTTTAAAAAAAAAAAATACAGCCCCCACCCCCACTCCCTAATGTCACTCTCATTCAGTTTTAACGGGGTAAGGAAGCTGGGAATCTGTATTATTTTAAAGCTGCCAAAGTGACTATTATCAATAACTACAGCTAACTTTCATTGAGCATTTGCCGAGCCATGTGCTAAGATCTTTTCACGAATTATCTAAGCTAATGCTTACAGCACCTCTAGGAGATGGTTCGATTATTAAGCCCATTATTTTATAGAGGAGAGCAATGAGGCAAAAGACAGCAACTACTTATCCAAGGTCACACAGCAGGTAAGTATGGAAGCCAGAACTTGAACCCAGGTAGGCTGGCTCCAGTGTCTCTGCTTAGAAATCTTTGAACTGGAAGGACCCTGGGAGGCACAGAATTGAAGTCTCCAGTGGACTGACAAATGGGGACTTTGAGGCTCTGGGAAGCCCCATGTCCATACTAACTGCTACTTTACTGTGCATAAGGGGCTGGCAAGGGGCAAACATCTGGGAGCAAACATGTGGCCCAGGCAGGAGGCCAGTTCGGAGAAGGCTTTCCTGAATGGCCTCTCCCTAAAGGGTAATGGACACAAAGAAAGTGGGGTGTGGGAAGAGGCTGGGGGCTAAGGGAGAGTCTGAGCAAGAGGTACGGCACGCACTGGCAGCAAAACAGTGTGCCAGGGACAGCGGAAGCTGGACAGGTCTGGAAGGCAAGGGAGAGCCAGAGAGGAGACAGAAATCAAAATTATGTTTTATTTTCAAATTAACACACAATCAAATTCACCTTTTTTGTTGTACAGTTCTCCGTGTTTTAGCACATGTGTAGACTCGTGACACACTACCACGAGCAGGATCCAGGGTGGTTCCATCACTCCCCACCCCAGACACCTCCTAGTACTCTAACTTTATGTCACATTCTCCCTCTACCTCTAAACTCTGACAACCCCCTGTTCTATTTTTCATCCCCATAGTTCTGCCTTTTCCAAAATGTCATACAAATGGCATCATAAGCATGTAACTTTTTGAGACGGGCTTCTTACACTCAGCATAATGCCTTTGAGATTCATCCAAGTTGTTGCATGTATTAATAGTTTCATTCACCTTGGGACGCCTTTTTGGCCTCCACCCATCTGCACCCAGATGCTCAAAATAAACAGCATTTTGCTACCAAAAAAAAAAAAAAATAGTTCATTCATCTTATTACCGAGTAGTACTTCACTGTATTGATGTACCAGGGTCTGTGAACTCATTCACTCCATGAGGGACATTTGGGTTGTTTCCAGTATTTTGCTATTACAACTAATGCTGCTATGAATATTTGTGTACAGGTTTTTGTGTGAATGTGAGTTTCCATTTCCCTGGATTAACATACAAGAGTATGATTGCTGTGCCATATGATAACTGTATGTTTAATTTTGTCTGTTTCTTACAAAACTTTTCCAGAGTGGTTGTACCATTTTATATTCCTACCAGCAACGTATGACAGATGCTCGCCAGCAATTATTGTTATCACTATTTTTAATAACTGTTCTAATATGTGAGTAGTGATCTCTCACAGTTGATCTTAAGTTGCATTTCCCTAATAGCTAAAGATATTGAAAAGCTTGTCATGTGCATCTTCAGTGAAATATCTGTTCATGCTTTTTGCTCATTTTATAGATTTTTTTTTACTGTTAAATTTAGTTTTCTTTTTACCACTGAGTTTTGAGAGTTGTTCATATATTCTACATACTAGTCCTTTGTCACATATGTGGTTTGCAAATATTTTCTCCCACTCTGTAGTTTGTCTTTTCACCCTCTTGATAGGGGCTTTCGCAGTGCGAAGGTTTTCAATTTTGAAGTCCAAATTATTAATTTTTCTTTTATGGTGTCTGCTTTTCATGTCGTATCCAAAAACTCTTCACCTAGCCCTAGGTCCTGCAGATGTTCTGTTTTCTTGGAAAGGTTTTATAGTTTTACATTTTACATTTAAATCCATGGTCCATTTTGAATTAATTTTTATATACTGTGTGATGTTTAGATTGAGGTTTTAGGGGAGTTTTTGTTTGTATGTTTTTGCCTATGGATGTCTAATTACTCCAGCACCATATGTTGAGAAGACTATCCTTCCTCCATTAAATTGCTTTTGTACCTCTGTCAAAAATCAATTTGGTGTATTTCCTTTTGCTTATTTCTGGGTTCTCTATATTCTATTATCTGTCTCTGTTCCTCTGCCTCAGGGGTGGGGAACCTTTCCCTGTTGGAAGGCTGCATTAATTTAGCTGTAATCAAATAAGGCTGAATTCAAGAAACTTCAATTAGATGGACTTAAAAATGTACATTATTTTATAAAAATCTAACTACTATGTACTTGATAATTTCAAAAAGTGAAAACTATTTGTTAACTTTAAAGTTAACTAACTTTTAATGACTTTGTTGTGTCTGCTTTTTGTTGGAAAGCGTTTGAATATTTGGTTGCAGCATGGTGGTCCACAGTTTCAGTTAATTCTCTAGATGGGTATCAGTCATTTGTGACCTTAAGAGTGTCTTGATTTGGGTTAGGTAGAAGAATGTAGATTCGCAGCAATTAATGGTTGAAAAGCATGAAAGCATTTTTCAGATGTGTTGCTGAAGGTGTGGGTATTCTACTGCATTTTTCCATATTTCAATTGGATCTTTCTTAGCATTAATGACTTTAAAATGTCATCTACTGAGAACTCAATCAATTCCATTTGTAGTTCCTTAGGTGCCTTGGTGATAGCAACTAGGTGAGCCTGAAATGCTAATTTGAGTATGATGTCATGATTCTCAAAGTCAGGGAACCTTTCATTGTATTCTCCAATCAATAGGTCTATTACAGCTGTGTATTCTTCAAATGATTCACATATATCATCCTGCTCATCAATGACCTTTGCTAAATGGGGAAAACATTCATCCGAAATTTCCTTTTGAAGAAGTGTTTTGAAAAAACATAGCTTTGTTTGAAATGCTTGGATTTTTTTACCACAAATCATATATAGACATAGTTTTACCTTGCAAAGAAATATTCAAGTCGTTCTGACCTGAGTGGTATCACACAGTATGCAGAAATGCTGCATTCCCATAGAAATCTTGTTTCAATAATTCACGTTGCTGATTCCGTTCTTCATAAAACTTAACTATCTGTTCTTACAGAGAGAAAATTTTGGCTAACACCTGTCCCCTGCAATAGCCAATGCACTTTAGAATGATATGGCAAATCCACGCCAAATACCTCATCATTCAACTTTAGCATGTTCCAAAACTGATGATGCTATGTTGCATTTGCATGAATATAGTTCACAATACTTATAACTTGTTGCCAAGTGTCACTTAAAATAGTAGCTTTAGCACAGAGATTTTGCTGATGCAAGATACAATGAAAAGAAATGAGAGCATCTGGATTTAATACTTTTTTTTTTACCTGTGCAATAAACCCCTTATGTTTTCCTATGCACCATATGTACATACACTCAGTAAATTTAGCAAATTCAGTCCAATTTCAAGACATTTATCTTGATAGTTATTGAAGATAACTATTCCCCATGTTCTGTTCGCAAAAGTGCCCAAAGCAAGCAACTCTTTATAGCAAAGAAAAATCTTCTGTTATGACCCAAATAAAGTATAAAACCTGCACCAAGTCAGTAGTATCAGTTGATTCATCCAAAGCAACTGAATAACATATAGTTTCCTTTTAAAGTATTGCATGAAGTTGTTCTGTTAAGTTGAAGGCTAATTCATGCTGCCAGTTTTGGTTTTCCTTGATAAAGAGGCAGTTGTTTGTACTTTGAAACAAAGTACAGGGTCTAAGCATCCTACAACTTCAACAATGCATTCTATCAGAATTTCTACATCACTGAATGGCTTCCCTTTTTTCCCGAGTATATAAGCTATTTTATATACCAGGTATATATTGCTGCTTGAAATAATTAACTTTGCTTTTGCCTTTTCTTTTAATTTATGCAATACAACCTTTTGTGCCTCTCCCTCTAATTTAAAGTATTTGTGGTCCTCTTGAGTGTTATAAAGCTGATGAGCATTGAATTTATTTAACTTTGATAGTGCAGTATCACAAAGCAAGCAAATCATCTTATCTTTAGCAGAAACAAGATAATATTGCAATTCCCAATCCTCATTAAAAAATGCTTTCTTCCTTCAGCATTTTCTTGGTCTTCTTTAATATGATGGGCTGTTAAGCAAAATTTAAAAATACTGTCAAGCTGTGCAACTACTCACAAATTCCACTTTAAACAGAAACACAGTGCACCATTGTCAAAAGCTGGTAACAGACTGGCATACTCAACCACCATGAACTCTCGCCAATGAGCCTCATGCGGTAGAGGCGCCAGTCAGGCAGGGAAGTTAGAACTAAATCATGAGCGTAGAAGCTGGCAATTTAGCCCTTGACTAACTGCGCCAGTCAATCTGGGAGGATTATTTCATTGAAGCTTACTTTATTCTTTGGCATTTTAAATATGTTTGTTTTAAAAATAAAATAAAAATATAAAAAATGAATAAAAAGGTATTAATAAAAATATTCTGTAAAATTTGGATTCAGTCAAAAGGCCATACTTAAGGACCTAAAACGCCACAGGTTCCCCACCACTGCTCCACCTGTATTACACTGTCTTGATAACTGTAGCTATATATATAATAAGTCTTAACATCAAGTGGAGTGATTCCTTCTACTTTACTCTTCTGTTTCAAAACTATATTAGCTATTCCAGTTCCTTTGTGTTTCCACACAAATTTTACAATAAGCTACAAAAATTCCATTCTTTTGATGGAAATTATGTTAAACCAATAAATCAATTTGTGAAGAACTGACATCTTTACAATGTTGAGTCTCCCAATCCATGGAGATGGTATGTCTCTCCATTTCTGAAGATTTTCTTTGATTTCTTTTCATCAGCATTTTTTTGTTAGATTTATACCCAAGAATTTTATTTTGAGGGCACAATTATAAGTGGTATTGTGTTTTAAATTTCTTTTTCCACAAGCTCTTTGTTAATATATAAGAATATGACTGATTTTTGTGTGAGCTTATATCCTACGACTTTACTGAACTCACTAATTTATTGGTTCTTTGCATTTGGGGAGTTGTTTGGTTTTCTACCATAGTTTTCAGTTCTTTTTATATTCTAGATACAAGTCCTGTGTTGAATATGTGAATTGCTAGTATTTTTGCAGAACAAAAGTTTAACATTATTAACTTCAATTTATCATTTTTTTCTTTTATAGATTGTGCTTTTGATGCTATGTTTAAGAGTTCATGTTTGGCTGGGTGGGGGTGGCTCATGCCTATAATCCCAGAACTTTGGGAGTCTGGGGCAGGGGGATAGCTTAAGGCTAGAAGTTCAAGACAAGCCTATGCAACATAGTGAGATCCCTGTCTGTACAAAAATTAATTTTTTAAAAAAGATTTTTTTTTACATATAGATGTCCAACTGTTCCAACACTACTTGTTGAAGAAACTATCCTTTCTCAATTGAACTGTTTTTGCACCTCTGTCAAAAGTCATTTGACGGCCGGGCGCGGTGGCTCACGCCTGTAATCCTAGCTCTCTGGGAGGCCGA
>VBSM01003230.1:4309160-4356360 GCA_008086735.1 Cheirogaleus medius | reverse complement strand
AAAAAAAAAAAAAAAAAAAGTCATTTGACCATATCTGTGTGGTCTATTTCTGGACTCTCTATCTGTCAGATTAATCTATATACCTACTCCATTAATCTATATGGTGTTCACCAACATCATGCTATCTTCATGATAGTTTATGGTAAGTCTTAAAATTGGGCAATTATTCCAAATTTATTATTCTTTTTCAAAATTACTTTAGCTATTCTAGTTCATCTTTCCATATAAATTTATAAGTGTGTCTATACTGACAAAATATCCTGCTGGTATTTTTGTTGGAATTGCATTAAATCTACTGATCAGTTGGTGGAGAAATTGGATCTTTACTCCATTGAATGTTCTGATCCATGAACATTGTGTCTCTCTCCATTTATTCTGGTCTTTGCTTTCATTAGTATGTAATACTTTGCAGCATATAAACACTACATATGTTTTGTTATATTTACTTCTAAGTGTTTCATGCAGTCATTGTAAATGATTTTTAAAATTTTTTTTGGTTTCCAATTGTTCACTGCTACTACAAAGAAATATGATTGGCCTTTGTATACTGACCTTGCATCCTGTAAGCTTGCTAAACTCACAATTCTAAGAATATTTTTGTCGATTTTGGGGGATTTTTCTACAAGCTACCATGCCATTTGCAAAAAGGAATAGTTTTGTTTCTTCCTTTCCAAACTGAATGCCTTTGCTTTCTTTTTCTTGATTTTTAATACTGGCTAGGACTTCCAGTATGAGGATGAATATGAGTAGTGAGAATGGATATTCTTGACTTTATTGATCCTCGAGGAAAAGCATTCAGTCTTTCACCACTACATCACTACATATGATGTTAGTTTTTTGAAGATGCCCTTAATCACGTAGAAGAAATTCCTAGTTGGCTGAGAGTTTTTACCATAAATGATGCTGAATTTTATCAGATGTTTTTCTGCAACAATTGATAAGGTCAGATAGTTTTTCTTAGTATATTAATATTGTGATACCATTGATTGATTTTCAAATAATGAACATATCTTGCACTCCTAGTATGAACCCCACTTGATCATGGTGTATTATTCTATTTGTATATTGCTGGATTCAAATTACTAATATTTTGTTGAAGATTTTTTTCTTCTACATTCATGAGAGGTATTGGGTCTGAAGTTTCTTTTTCTTGTACTATCTTTATTCAGTTTAATACCAGGGAATGCTGTTCTCATAAAATGAGTTTTGAGTTACTCTCTCCTTTTCTATTCTATTTTCTGGGAGAGATGATGTGGAAATGGTATTTTTTTCCAAATGTTTGGTAGAATTTACAAATAAGGGCTGGATGAGGTGGCTCACACCTGCAATCCTAGCACTCCGGGAGGCTGAAGCAGGAGGATTGCTTGAGCCCAGGAGTTCAAGACCAGCCTGAGCAAGAATTAGATCCTGTCTCTACTAAAAACAGAAAAATTAGCTGGGCACGGTGGTGCATGCCTGCAGTCCCAGCTACGCAGGAGGCTGAGGCAGGAGGATCGCTTGAGCCCAGGAGTTTGAGGTTGCAGTGATCTATGATGATGCCACTACACTCTAGCTAGGAGCGATAGGGTGAGACTCTGTCTCAAGAAAACAAACAAAAGAAAACAAAACAAGAATTTGCAAGTAAAATCACCTAGGCCTGAATATTTATTTTTTAGAAGGTTTTAAAATATAAATGCAATTTCTTTAATAGCTATAAGATTATTCAGATTATGGATTTGATCTTGGGTATCAGAATTTGTGATTTTTGAGGAATTGGTTTATTTCCCCTAAGTTGTCAATTTTGTGGGTAGAGTTGTTCATAGTATACCTTTTACGTATTATATTATTTATGTTTCTGTAAGATTCTTTTATGTCTGTAGGAACTGTGCTGTTAATTGTTTCTCCCATTCCTAATGTTAATAAATTTGATATTTTCACTTTAGCAGGCAATCTACCAAGTTTGGGCCACATGTTCTGACCAGTTCTCTCTGGATGTTGGTTTCACCTGTCAGTTCCATTTTCAAAGCCTTTGCAGTGCTATTCAGATCTGTCCCCATGTGTGCCAGCCAGTGGGCATTCGTGTAGCTTTTAGTTCAGTTCTCAAAGTCTTTAGTATGCTGCTTAAGATCAGATCCATGTGTGTGCAGCTTGGATGTGAAGCCAGGAGTTCAAACAACTTTACAGGGTCACTTTCTCAAGGTCTTCTCTCTCTGTGATCTCCTCATATTTTCTGGTTCCCTGGAGCCCCTTGTTTCAGTCCTCTGGCCCAACACTGAAGCTTTATTTGCTCCTCTCTGCTGCCAAGTGGTGGAATGAGAGAGACAAACATGCAATGAGGTTCTCTCACCTCTTGGGACCATAGTTCATCCTATTGGAGTATGGGGCTTCCTCAGAGTTTTAGGTACCTGCAAGCCCCCTGTCGCCACTGCTGTCACTGACAGGAGACTCTGCTCCTTCAGCCCGAGCTTCTCCTGGAGCTCACTCTCTCTCTCTGCTCACTTCTGGGTCTCCCCTGAGTCTAGGCCAGAAGATACTGGGAGGGAAAATATTGTAAACTCACCAGCTGTCTGATGCTACTTCAACTTCTGTTCTTCTTCCCCAGTCTGCCTGTGGCTATTTAATTTTCAGGGCACTCAAATAGCTGCTCTGTGCATTCTGTCCAGGTTTTATAGCTGCAGAGTGATATCTTCTTACTTCATTCTACCTGGAACTGGAACTGAGTAGAATTGCATTTTACAAGACTCACTCTGGCCATTGGAGAGAGTCTCTACTGGAAGACGCTGGAGTCCAGAATCCAGGAGGCCGGGCAGTCAAACCAGGGTGGAGGCCATGCAGATGGAGGGCAGTGGGAAGACGTGAAACTGTCCAGGTCTGGTGTGGACAGGATCTGGTGACAAGCTGCATGTGAGAGGTGAGAGAGGGCAGGAGTCAAGGTGACACTCAGGCTAGACACCTATCTGGAAAGTGACCTGAGAACTTGGCAAGGGCATTTTCAAAGCAGCAGGTGGTGGGTCATATGCAGCAGGAAGAAGCCAGGAGAGAGGCTGAGGCTCTAAGAGAGAGGGAGAACAGCGGTGGAACCAAAACCCCAAGGAATAGGGAGGAAAGAGTCCTCAGGGCCAGGCACTGTTTCTAGGAGGAGAAACGTCTTCACAGGAATCACACCAGGTGGAGGCAGAGAGCATGGTGAGTCTGATGGCAGAGAGCTGAGGTGGTCGGGCTGTGGACTTGTTTTTGTTCTATGAAGGAGGAAGCAAGATGGTTTGCTGGAGTGGCAGCAGGCAGCGGTGAAAACATGCAGAGTGGCGAGGACTTCAAGAGCCACTGGGAGATGGGAGAGAAAGGTGGCAGAGGACCCGCACAAGAGGGGAAGGCACTGATAAAGACCCAGCAGGCGCCCCGGGTTTCAGGGGTGTGGTCTGCAAGGCTAGGGGCTCACCCCCAGAGCCTGGCTGTATGGCTCCCGCATGTGGGCCCAGTGGAGGCAGAAGGTACAGAACTAATGGGTTATCGCCAAAGGAGCAACATCCTCACTGTCATGTGCTGAGGAGTCACCGCAGCCCAGTCACCGTGCTGAGCAGCTTGTGACATGATTTGATTTATTGCTCTTGATGACCTAAGAGGTCTTTGTCATTTGGCACACTTCACAGGTAAAGAAACGGAGGCACAGGGAGTCAGCCAGAAGTGACAGCGTCAGGATTCAAGGCCAGGCCTGCCTGGTCCCCGGGCTGCCCCAGGGTTAGGTGGAGGACGAGTGGGTGTAGGGAAGCTATACAATGGGGTGAGAGAGGAAGAACCCACCTCAGAAGGACTGAGGGATGGACCACAGAGCCAGGCCACGTAAGGAAGGAAAAGAACACAACTGCCTTCTCGAGGCGGCAGGGAGGCCCAGGAGGGCACTGGAAGGGCAACTGCTGTGGCAGCCAGAAAGGGCCGGCCTCTGGCTTTAACCACTTCGGTATGGCGCTCACCGGCCGCGAACCCTCGCCCACAGCCGGCACTCACAGTCCACACGGTAGTGTGTGCTGTGCATCGACAACGAATCCGTTTTGCTCTTGTGTGATGAGGAAAGCTTGAAAGCACTGAAAGCCTGTTTTACTTTACAGGCAGCTTTAGGAAAATAACTATAATAACTCCTACTAAGGACTTGTTAAAAGGCCACAGATTCGTAGTAACTTATTAGCTGAACGTACACACTGCAACTGCAGAGATAAAAGCTTTTGGCTGTCGACTACAGTCGACGCTCGGCTGTGCGCCCTCATATCACAGCTGTCGGCTAAAGTCGATGCTCGGCTGTGCGCGTTCATCTGTGGCTGTCGACTATAGTCGACGCTCGTACCGAACTGGTTAAGATTCTGAGCTGGAGCCCTCAGGGTCAGGAGATAGCCACATGGGGCAGAGGCAGACAGGGCCTGGTGAGGTCAGGCCACCCGGGGCCAGGTGTTCCTTGTCAAGGCACGCCTAACGACACAAAGGCATGCCAACCAGAGTGTGAGGACAAGCCGCAGGCACATGGCCAAGGGCCCTGGTGTCCCTGAGGGCCGAGGGCAGAGGGCAGAGGTACCAAGATGTCAGGATGTGGAAGAATGCATGGAGTGAGGAGGGAAATGACGGAGGTGAGCACAGCCGACCAGTCCCTGAGCCTAGATCTGCCCCTTCCAAAGGGAGGCGCTGCCTACATGGAAGTTCCTTCTCCTGACTGGGCTCTTCTCCCCAGAGCTTTCATATCCTGATGACTTCACGGGGACCTTAAAAGGACAGGTGAGCGAGCCAGCCCAGGCAGGCCCAGCACACCCTCAGAATGGCCTTGATCTAGCCACCAGATGGCAGCTAGGGACACTAGATAAAGCTTCCCAACATGAAAGAATGTCCACACTTCAGAAGCTTCTTAAACAGCAAATCACCCAGTTATGGGGTTGCCTGACCCCTCTTCATAATACCAGAAAACTACATGTCCTCCCTCACATGGATGTTTCTAGTAAAGCATGAGACAGGGGCTGGGCATGGTGGCTTATGCCTATAATCCTAGCACTTTGGGAGGCCACGGTAGGAGGATCACTTGAGGCCAGGAGTTTGAGACCAGCCTGGGCTACATAGCAAGATCCTGTCTCTACAAAACATAAAAATAAAATTAGCCAGGCACTGTGGTGCAGACTTGTGTAGTCACAGCTACTCGGAAGGCTGAGGCAGGAGGGTCGCTTAAGCCCAGGTGTTAGAGGTTACAGTGAGCTGTGATCGTGCCACTGCACTCCAGCCTGGGCTGTAACAGAGCGAGACCCTGTCTCAAAAAAAAACAAAGTAAAACAAAACAACAAAAAAAGAAAAACTCTGAGAAAGGGTTTGAGAATCTGAGAATAGGTTGACAGGTTGAAGGTTGGTTGGTCCTCCTGTGAGCTCTGGTCCCTCTGGTGACACAGGGCCCTGCTCTTCTCCAGCCTAGTAGTGAAGCCCCCTGATTTGCTGCCCAGGACATCATCAGAGGCCCCAGCCATCAGCTGCCAGAGCTGCACACACTCTGTGCTCCCAGGCTCCCTGGGCCTGGCATGCCGGGTGGGTGGAAAGCATGACCATTTGGGCGGCCATGACCTGCACAGGTATGGATGTTGTCCCCCAGGTGAGAAAAGGCCCACAGGAGGACATGAGTGGGCTAATCCTGGCTTGAGGGTTGGTAGATGAACGTGCTAAAAGGTCAAGAGGTCAGGAAGGTACAGGTACTAGTAAGACGGGCTGCCCAGCAGGAAGGGTGGGTAGACAGGAGGAAGGCAGAGGGGTCAAGAGAAGATCAGTGATGGGGACAGGAAGATGTAGTCAGCAAATGGCTATGTGTCAATGGAGGGCTTCGAGGTGTAGCCCCAGGAAGTGATGGCCAGGGGGCTGGACAGGTCACTCCCAGCACAGTGGCCGGAGCCCTATAGAGCAGCTCCAGGTGGAAGAGTCAGGCACTCAGAGAGGACTCACTCTTGAGGCCTTCGGGGCAGGACAGCACAGGACACAGGCTTCCCTGAGGCCAAAGTAGGGGGCTTGCTATAGAGCAGAGTGGGGTGTCAGGCAAGGGGCACAGGGAGAAGGTGAGGGAGGAAGGAGGCCTCAGGCAGGGTGGAAGAGCACAGGATGGCCTGGCACCTTGGATCAGTGCCTAAGGATAACAGGGACACAGTAGATTCATTTCTTCCTAAGAAGCAGTAAGGACGATAAACAAGGGAAAGAGAACTCAGCTTAAACCAACAAAAACATGGTAGTTGCCAAAATGAGCACAGTCTTCATCAGAGGCTCTGCTAGAGGTCACCCAGAACACGAGCAAAGTGCCGTGGCATGTGGCCCAGATGCACACAGTGGCCACATGCAGACAGGAAGGCCACCTACCTCCAGGCCTTTCCAAACCACCAGGACAACAGCCCCAGCCCTGGCAGGAATGGGTCCTGTGGGGTCTTAGCCTTTTGACCTCATCCCTTGAGATACCTTCAGCAGCTAATCAGCCTGGGGGCTGGGCTGCCTACAGAGCAGCAGGTCAAAGGGACCAGGTGCAGCAGCCACAAAGCCAGGCCCAACAGGCGGGCAGAGGCAGGAGAGAAGTGAGGTCATGTGGCCTGGAGTCAGTGAGGGGAAGGGGTCAGAGAATGCCATCAGGTGCCAGGACCTGGGCCTGAGTATACTGTCCTATTTCAATTGGGAGCCCCAGCCTGGCCCTTGGAAACAGGCAGGGGAGAGACCCAGTGTGGGGAGACATCCTAGTGCAGGAGGAGTAACTGCAGAACTGCCACCCCCTTGATCTGAAGCAGTCTGGAGGTGTGGGGGGATTCTTACTGCCTGCTATGGCAGGACAAGGTGTGGCTTAGGGGAAGCCAACCAAGGGAAGGCCTCCCACTGGCCACTTCCCTGGACTCGGAATGGCCGCTAGTTTTCCTGCACACAGGCAGGGCCAGGAGGCCTCGCTGCGGGTAAGCCAGTTTGCCCTGTAAGCAGCTACCTACGTAATCATGTGTGTTTTGAAATATAGCACATGTTTATTCTTAAAATCCCTCAAGGATGGCAGGGAGGAGACAAAATCCTCCCAACAGAAGCTTCAACTGTGAAAGGAATAAAAAGACATTTGACCTCTTTGACCTTTGGATCTAAAAAGAATGAACATGGGCAAAAGGTGAGAGGTGCCAAACTGTCCTTTCCCAAAGACAACCTGGGGGAAGAGACTAGAAGCACCTTGAGAGTCAGCCAAGCTCCTCAGGCCAGGGACCAGGGGCCAGGGGCCAGGGGCCAGAGGCAGGTAGCCAGGGCAGCTGGGAGCCCAAGCATCTTCCTGTTGCTCAGACACTGGGCCAGCCCTGTCTGGGGGCAGTTCGGGTGGAACTGAGTTTCCCAGGAACCTGAGTTTCAGGCTCTCTACCCAACAGGCCTGGGGGACTGCAGCAGGACAGGGCCAGACTAAAGGCCTGCAACTGCCTGTCCCCAGGACAAGGGAGGGCCAGCATGGGCTCACTGGGTCCCCACTCCCAGAGCCAGCGACTGAGAGGAAGGAGAGAGAAGGATGCTCTGCAGAGAGGCCCAGCACAGAGATGCAGGTGACAACTCCCAGCGCTATTCCTTCACTTAACCTCCACCCACTAACTGACCACATTTGCAGGACTCAGTTTCCCAAGATTTCCAAGCTTTGAAACATCAAGTGCTTTGACAAAACAGACAACATAGGGTTGCCTACATTTTATTCTTCCAAGGAGATTAAAAAAGAAAAAAAAATGACATACTGTCATTGCATAAATGAAAAAAGATTTTAATACCACATCAAGTAGGAAGGCCCTAATTTCTGAATAAAGGACAACCTTTAGGTGGAGAACCTGTAGCTTCGTGAAGTGCTCGTGTTGCTCTTGGCTCGAGTGGGCCATCCTGCCTGCAGCCTGTCACGTAGCCCCTTCTCCCACCATTCCCTCATGGAAGGCCCCTTACCCTGCCACCCCCACCTCCTGCAGGGCGTGCACCGGCCTGGACTGCTGCTTCAGGCTGGAGCCAGCTCCTTTTCCTGAGGGGCTTCCAGGCCAGGTGTCCCGGGCCTCCTATTCCACCCCAGGCACAGCTCTTCTCTCCCTCTCCCTGGGCCAGTGGCACCCAGCCTGCCAACGTGGCAGCCTCCTCTCACCCCTCAACAGTGAGCTCCTCAAAGGCCAGGCCCAAGCCTGTGCCTGTTTATCTCTGAGTTCCTTGTATTTGGTTCAGCTTCTGGGACACCAAAGGACACCAATCAAAGTCTCTTGAGTGACACATGCATACACTTTAGTGCATAAGGAACATCTGCCTTTGAGTGACCTCACATTACTGTGTTGCTTTTACAGAAAAGGAGACTTCTAGTCTTGTTAATAAACAGGAATCTCAAACACAGGGAGTGTGAGATAAAAACAATATTCAGGGAGTTTGAGTATCTTCCTATGTACTTGGAAAAGTATGCCCAATTTTTAGCTAAAGCCCATTTCCTTGAGTGATTATTTATAAAAAGATTAAAAGGAAAATGTCTTTTTTTTCCCTCTGTAGCAGAAAGATTCAATGTCATTTTTGTAAGTGGTATGTGCTTCTGATTTCTCAGAGCCTGATCAATGTGACACAATATTCGGGCATAACAAGAACAAATAAACTCCACAGAGGGAAAAATGTATCATCCACACCCCAAATACACAGGTGGAAGGTATTGTGAGAGCCGCCACTAAGCAAAATGGAAGGAATACAAAATTGACTGTAGAAAAGGCCATTGAATTATGAGGCAATTTACAAAACATGCTTGCTTTGCTGCTTTCAAATCCTTATCATAACTTGAAATGTGTGTAAATAATTTGTTTCCCCCCAAATGCAGGCAGATCTGCCCTATCCGTGGGGAAGAGTCCAATGGCAACTGTTAGCCAAACCCATTTGCAAAGGGTCCAAATAACACCGGTGTTCAGACCATCAGATGCAAGATCCTTGAGGAAAGCAGGTCATTCTGCCCTGTGGGGGCTGCTGCGGCCGCCCAGATGGTCTGGCCTCCTGGGACGGGTAGGTGGCTTCTGCACTGAGCCTGTCCAACCCCCCTGCCCCCCACACTTCTGGCCAGATGGAAGCCCAGATCCTGCTCAGGCCAATCCCCTCAGCCTCGAGGGAGAAAGCGAGGAAGCCGTTTCCACCATTGCTTGACCTTGAACCTCCACTGGTGACTGCTGCTGCAGGGTGCCTCAGCCCGACTGCACGCGATGCCCAGGCCGCAGAAGACCCCCTCAGTCCTTGAATGCATCCACCCCTTTGCTCCAAGCACTTCCACTGCCTGATTTGTCTTCTTTCTTCCCTGCCCTCCTCACCTCCATCTCCACGTTTCAAACACTTCTCAGGTCTCACTTCCCACAAGTCAATGCCCCCCACCCCCGACCTGGGGCACTGAGGGCTTCCTACCTCATGCCAGGCTTGTTCGCCTACAAGTCTCACCTGACCAGAGTGGGGCTCGGCCTATAAAGTTTGAGTCACTACAGAGTTATGCCATTTAAATGACATCCATTCCTCCCACCCCAAGGTTAATGTACAAGAGCATGTATAGCACAGAGGTCTACTAGGTGTTATTTTTTATATAATAAAAATTATATCATGGCCTAGAAAGAAGTGTTCCTTCCTTCAGCCCATTTTAGGCAACTGGCAAGTTCAAGGCACAATATAAAAATGGAAAATCCCAAAAGGCCAAATTTCAGGTGCTCACAGTCACTTCCACAGCAAGCAGAGGCGGCGGGAGTGGGCGCCGGGACTGCTGCTCCCAAGCCTGGTCCTGAGCTCTGCGGATGGCCCACAGCTAGAGCGTCGCTGGCAGGGGAGGGTCACTGTCCCAGCCCACACACTCTTCTCTGACCGATACAGGCACTCCTTCCGGAGGTGCGGGCACACTCCCAGGATGACCGTGCCTGCCTCCCCTGCAGCCACAAGCAGCATGTCCTTGCCCAGAGCAGAGGGGAAATGTCTTTCCAGAGTGAAGACCTTTGGGGCTGCTGCATCACAAGTCAAGGAAACACATGTTTTTGTAGATAAGTGGCCTCAAGGCAGTGAAAGCAGTTTTTTCCCTTCCCCCTTCAAACACCCTGGGTGCCTGACCTCCCACGGGTGATCCTATCCCCTCTCCTGCCACCAGCTGTGGGGCAAGATGAGCTGTGAGTGGGTACGTGCCACAACAGCAATGCTGGCACAAATGAAACCGGCTGCACCCACAGTGTGATACACTTCCCATTCACTGTCATGTAATCCTCCCAGCAGCTGCGCAGGAGCGTTGAAGACGAGAAAACTGGAGCTCAGAAACATTAACTGGTTTGACCAAGGCCCTAGAACTGGACAGGGGACTAGGGAGAAGCTCGGCTAACCATTCACCTTGCAGATGAGGAGACAAGAGCGTGGGACCTGCCCCTACGCTCAGAACATTCTACCAGATTTGGAAAGGAAAGAGTTATAGAAACACAAAGCTAGCCCAGAATGACAGCACCCAATCCCTGGAAGGACCCTCAGGACCCTGCCCGGTCCCAGCCCTCTGCTGGGACCGCTAGCTCGTGTTCCCTATCTCTCTCCTCTCCTAGAGCCCTCGGTTTTGTCTCTCAGACCGAGCAGGATCAGTCTCATTACCCTGGTTACGCTGATGCCACAAGATGCAGGTCTGCAGCCTCATCTGCACACCCCGATTCCTCAAACTTTCAATATGAGCAGGCTCCGTCTGGTCTTCCTTTCTCTAACTAAATGTCACAAATTCCTTCATCTTATCCAGGGGTGAAAAGCAGAGAGAAACTGTGACATCCCAGTCCTTTCCTCCAAGGACACTGCTACTGCTGCCAAGGATGTGACGTTTGTATGTTGATTTTGTATCCTGCACCTTTGTTGAATTCATTTATTAGCTCTAATAGGGCTTTTTTTTCTTTTGGTAGATTCTTTGAGATTTTCTATACATAGGATCATGTCATCTGCCAGTAGAGAAAGTTTTACTTTTTCCATCCCAATTTCTACTGTTGTTTCTTTTATTTTATTTTTTATTTTTTGAGACAGAGTCTCACTCTGTTGCCCTGGCTAGAGTGCCGTGGCATCAGCCTAGCTCACAGCAGCCTCAAACTCCTGGGCTCAAGCCATCCTTCTGCCTCCACCTCCCAAGTAGCTGGGACTACAGGCATGCGCCACCATGCCCGGCTAAATTTTTTTCTATGTATTTTTAGTTGTCCAGCTAATTTCTTTAATTTCTTTATATTTTTAGTAGCGACGGGACTCACTCTTGCTCAGGCTGGTCTTGAACTCTTGACCTTGAGCAATCCTCCCGCCTCGGCCTCCCAGAGTGCTAGGATTACAGGCGTGGGCCACCACGCCCGGCCTTACTATTGTTTCTTGTTCTCCCCGAATTGCTGTCTAGAACTTCCAGTACAATGCTGAATAGCTGTGGTGAAAGTGGGCATCCTTGTCTTATTCCTGATCTTAGGGGGAAAACTTTCAGTCTTTTTCACCATTGAGTAAGATGTTAACTGCAGGTTTTTCATAAATGCTCTTTATCATGTTGAGGAAGTTGCCTTTTTTCCTAGCTTACTGTTTTTAACATGAAAGGCTGTTGGATATTTGTCAAAACCTTTTTCTGCATCAGTCAAGATGATCATGTGGGGTTTTTTTCCCCCTTCATTTAAATTGGTGTAATAACATTGGTTGATTTTCTTATGTTGAACCAATCTTGCAGTCCTGGGATAAATGCCACTTGGTCATGGTGTATAATCCTTTTAATACACTGTTGGACTTTGTTAGTATTTTATTGAGGGGTTTTGCAACTACATTCATAAGGGATAACAGTCTATAGTTTTCTTTTCTTGTGATGTCTTTGTGTGGCTTTGGTTATCAGGGCTAGCCTCATAGAATAAATGAGAAAGTGTTTCCTCCTCTTCAACTTTTTTCAGAGTTTAAGAAAGATTGGTATAGATTCTTCTTTAAGTGTTTAGTAGAATTCACCCAGCAAAGCCATCCAGTTCTGGACTTTTCTTTGTTGTGAGATATTTGATTATCCTAGGTCTGTGAAGATTTTCTATTTCTCCTTTAGTCAGTTTTAGTAATTTATGTGGATTTCTAAGAATTTGTCCATTTCATCTAGGTTATCTAATTTGCTGGCATACAATTAAGTCATAGTATTTCTGACCTTTTATTTCTGTAAGGTCAGTAGTAATGTCCCCATTTTCATTTCTGATTTTATTAATTTTAATCTTCTCTTTTTTTCTTAGTCAGTCTGGCTAAAGGTTTGCCACTTTTGTTCATCTCTTCAAAGAACCAATTTTTGGTTTCATCAATTCTCTCTGTTGTTTTCTATTCTTTATTTAATTTATCCCAACTCTAATCTTTATTGTTTCCTTCCTTTTGCTAACTTTGGGTTTAGTTTGCTCTTCTTTATCTAGTTCCTTAAGGCATAAAGTTTGGCTATTGATTTGAAATTTTCCTTCTCTTTTTTTTAATTTTTTTTTGAGACAGAGTCTCACTTTGTTGCCCAGGCTAGAGTGAGTGCCGTGGCGTCAGCCTAGCTCACAGCAACCTCAATCTCCTGGGCTCAAGCAATCCTTCTGCCTCAGCCTCCTGAGTAGCTGGGACTACAGGCATGCGCCACCATGCCCGGCTAATTTTTTCTGTATATATTTTTAGTTGGTCAATTAATTTCTTTATATTTTTAGTAGAGATGGGGTCTTGCTCAGGCTGGTTTCGAACTCCTGACCTTGAGCGATCCGCCCACCTTGGCCTCCCAGAGTGCTAGGATTACAGGCGTGAGCCACCACGCCCGGCCAATTTTCCTTTCTTTTTCAATGTATGCTTTTATAGCTACAAATTTCCCTATGGGCACTGCTTTTGCTGCATCCCATAAATTTTGGTATATTGTGTTCTCATTTGCATTTACCTCAAAGTATTTTCTAATGTCTCTTGTGATTTCATCTTTGATCCACTGGTTAATTTTCATTTATTCATGCATTTTCCAGTGTTTCTTCTGTAATAGATTTCTAGCTTCATTCTACTGTGATCAGAAAAGATAATTCATATGATTTTCATCTTTTTAAATTTATCAAGACTTGTTTTGTGGCTTAACATATGGTCTACCCTAGAAAATGTTCCATGTGTACTTGAGAAGAAAGTGTATTCTGCTGTTGTTGGGTGGAGTGTTCTGTATGTGTCTGCTAAGTCTAGTTGGTTTATGGTACAAAAGAGTTTTTTAGAAATGCAGTTATATGATCAAATTCCCATTTTTAACATGTCCTCCTGTCTGCTGTTTGGAGAACTGACTGGAGCAGGAAGACAGTGAAGAGGTTATTGCAGACATCCAGGTAAGAGAAGATGGTACCTGGACTAGGGTGTGGCTGAAAAGCTGCAGAGTAGCAAATAGTTTCAAGAGGTAAGTGGAAGTAGGAAGTAGACTTCCTGAAGGATGACATGGTCCACTGTCCAGGAAGAGACAGACAGGACCCACAGTGACCTACAGGAGTCTGCCTGGAGCCCTGTCTGTGCCTTGACCTAGCTAGTAGCCATCAGCCAGGCCCAGGGAGAATCACACCAGACAGTCTTCTCTCATTCAAGGCTACCCCAACCTGACTCCAAGACCAGCAAAAAGGTACAAACCATAACTCTCTGACATCAGCCTGAGAACTTTGGGAGGAGGACAATGCCTTGAAGAGAAGAGCCCCAAAAAGGCTATTTTTCAAGCCATGATAACGTGGACTGAACCTTTCTATAAACGCACAGTAGCTTCACATACATTAATTCATTTGTGCTTCAAAAATCCAAAAGGGTACAAATGCTCAATTGTAGGTGTAAAAAAAAAAAAGCCAAAAGGAGAGGAAGCCTACCATTTCTCACTGACCTGTAGCATGTACTACCTTGAATTGTACCTGAATATTTATCTCTGTCCTGTGTCCTTGCCCAGAAGGCTACCCTCTTGGGAACACAGGCCATGTGCTGCATCTCACAAAACGAAGGAAGATGAACCTAAGGCTGCTACCTCAGAGGTCTCCATTTCTCCTACACGAAGACCAGGCCAGCAATCTCTAGCACTGCCCCGCTGGCTAAGCAAGCACTTCCTCCCCAGCTGCAAAAGAAATCTCTCCCACTGGCTATCCCAGGAAAATTGCTGCAGAATGACTAGTCCCGTAAATGCCACCTGCTACATTATTTTCAGGAAGTCCCTAGAAAATGAAGCAATTAATATTTTATTTTTATTTACTTATTAATTTTTGTTTAGAAAGGAGAAGTCAGAAAGTGGAAGCTAGTCTTTGATGAGTAGTAGTGCACCCTCACTCGGCCAGCATGGGTGTTCTGAGCCCAGCCACACCACCAGCCACAGCCCACAGGTCCTGCGGGGGGGGGGGGTCTCAGCACAGCCCATGTCTGAGATGGCCCCAGCCCCCTCCTTCACTGGTAAGTGGAGTGGTAAGCCAGGGAGCCCTTGCCAAGCTTAGCATCACTACTGACACACCGGCGCCACGTGAGCACTGACCTGAGAAAGAGCAGTCACCGAGCAGGTGACCCATGCTCTAAACAGGTGAGACAAAAGAGAAGACCACACTGATGTTTGATGCCCTTCGATGCTTATTGAGAAGCCAGAACTGGGGGAAAGACCCCAACTAGAAAAGACAGGGTATGGGGCATGGTGACCAATGTCACTAGCCTGTCTCATCTTGCTTTATGCTGGAACTCCTTCCACAGGACTCACTGTTTCTCACCCAACCTGTGAGACAATCCTGGAGTGAAAAATGCACGGGTCTGTGGAAACACACGCCCTTCTGCTTATGACTTCAGAAGGATCCCAGCTGCCCCACCTCCGCTCCTGGCGTGTAGACGCATTTTTCACCCATCAGAAGCATTTGCAGTAGCTGTGGGCAGGCAAGGCAATGGGGAGGCGGGTGTTCTCACACCCTGCTGTTGGGGTCTCATGGTACAACCCCCGTGGAAGGCAGTTTAACGATACCTCGCAGAATTACAAATGCACACTCCCGCGGATCCAGCAAGCCAGTTTCCTGGAAGGAACACTTCATGTACACTCATATGCACACAAAATGAAGTACTTGCAAGGTTACTCAATGCAGCACAATGTGTCACAGCAAAATAAGGAAACAAACTAAATGCTCATTGGCAGGTTATAGGTTAAATAAGCTATGGTATATCCATACAATGAAATATTACATGGCTATAAAAACAAAAAAGCTTTTTATATACTGATAGGGAAAAATTTCTAAGATAGCCTTCTAAATGGAAAACAAGCAAGGTACAGAACTGCATTTATTTTGAAATAAGTACCTATTTGGATATATATTTAAAGGTACAAGTACTTCTGATGGCCTCTGGGTGGGAGAAGAGGGTGGGTGTCTGGGGACAGGAATAAAGACAGGCTTCACTGCATAGACTTTTCAAGCTGTTAGTTTATGAATCATATAAAAACACAACATATTAAAAGTAAATTATTAAAGTAAAAAAAGTCTCACTCAGGACATCTTAGCTGGCCTCCTACCTTGGCCAAGGCAGCAGCTTTGGCTAAACGGTTTCAGTCTCTGTCAGGGGGACACTGGGGAAAAGTCTGGCCTGAGGCACAGGTGCACGATCTTGGACTCCTACCTCTGACTGCTGCTTCCGGACCTGACCCACTGCAGCATACGGAGGGCCTGCAGAAGTCCAGGCACACACAGCCCCTGCCCATCACAGACATTTCCACCCTGAGATCTGCTGCCTCGACAGGATGCCTGAGCATCTCCCTGCCAAGGACACACGGAGCTGAGTGGGAAGGCCACACGCACACCTTGACCTTCCGGGTTGGTCCAGACTAGCCTGGGTTTCTTGGTCCCCATCGCTCCCCAACCACTTGCAATTCCCACTCCCTCCAGACCCACGACATCACACGTCTATACTGGCCGTGGTGAGTACTCGTTACCTGAATGGGTATTCATCATGCGGACAGCCTTGGCCTTGGCGAGCAGAAGGGCGTTGATCCACTGCTGCCGTTCCGCCTCTGAGCTTGCCTTGAGGTGGTAGCTCCTTGCTCCACTGACCAGCAAGATACCACAAGAGTCCTCCTTGTCAATGTGCACAGTGGACAGGTTGATGGTTGCACGGCAGGTATGGGCCATTTCCCCCTGATTTCTGTAGGATGCAAGAGAAGGTACAGGGTGAGACTCCCAGACTCAAGAAAAAAGCTCTGCACTGAAGAAATCCTCCAGGCAAATCCTCACAATCTCAGCCCCTCAGAGCTGAGAGAGGCCCTGGAATCCAAGTTGGGAGATGATGTCTATTGGGATTGACTGGTCATGGCTTGGGGGAGACTCTGAGGCCACATCCATGGGGAGAGTGGCAGAGGGATGGGGGCCTGCGTTGGTGCCACATGGAGAAGAGGAGTGCCTGCCCAGGGTCCCACAAGGCAGAGCAGGCCTTAGTCTCCTCCCAGACTCCTTCCATGAAGTCTCAGAACCACAGGTAGGAGCAGGTTGAGATCCTGCCACTTAAAATGAGATTGGAGGCCCAGAGCCAGAGAGGGTGGCCTCGGGGGCCTGTGTCACCGCAGATGCTGTCCTTTTGTTATTGTAAGACCCACAAAGCAGGGATGTCCCATTCTCCTCTGGCTCCATAACAGCTGAGTCAAAGGCAGCTGGCTGGGCTAACACAGTGCTACCTCCTGACAAGGGACTAGCCCCTTTGCTAGTTACAAGATTATAGAGCTAATGGTATCAAAGCAAGGGGAAGCAGAAGTGACTAAAGTATGTACCATTTCCAATTGTGACCAATGTCTGAAAATTGAGATGCAACTACCATGACTAGACCTACTTTACTTACCCTCTCAAACACTCAAAGGAAATTCAGAATCCCCAGTGACATAACAAATCTCTTTCTATGGAAGGCACTGGAAAAGGAAGAGAGACTACTCAGCATTTACTACTGCAAGTGGCAGCATCTCATTTGGCAATTTTCTGCTGCCCTCTCATTTATTTTTCCTGGCTGTCATCACCTGTCATTTTCTTGATTCTTCTACCAGTTCTAAAGTCAAATGACTTGAAATTTAAGAAGACATTCATCTTTTTTTGAGCAGCTATTGCCTTTTCTGATTTCCTTCTACTTTGGTCAGTTACATTCCTTAGAGAAGATGATGTATATGTAGCTGAAGGCAAGTCCAGCGCTTAGGTACTGGTATCTTTTGCTTGAAGGAAACGTACTAATTTACAAGACTGGCAAATCTGGGCCTGCCTGCTGGAAGCCTTATGTTTTAGATTTAAGAACATTTTAGGCTGGAGATTGTTCAGGTGTCAAATAGTGCAGTGATTCACCAAAAACGACACTATGATTTAGCTCAAAAAGAAGAGGGGGTTGGGCAGTGTTCTAGGCAGAGGTAATATCAGAGCAAAGACCATTAGAAAAAGAGGAGTTTACAGCTGAGAGAAAAATGAAGCTAGAAAGTCAGACAGGGACCAAATGCAGTACGTTGCAGGCTACATTAAGGATTTAGACTCTTATTCTAAAACTAAAACATTGAACCCCCTGGGCTTAAAATCAGGGAAGAAGCAGAGAAGGTCAAGAGTCCCACAAATTCTTGTGGGAAAATGGGGAATAAAAGTGACATGTGCAGGGCAGGAAATGGAAATCAGGCCACCCTGTGAAATCTGGCTGAAAGTTACTCAATGGTGACCATATTGGATTACAATCCATGGACTAAAAAACACACGAGTCCACGTTGATCTAAGTAAACAACCAAAGAAATAAATAAATGTGGGGGAAAGAGACAGATATTCCTTAACAAAAGCAGGTAAAATTATGGACATAGAAAATCACTAAATGCAATATAGGATCCTTTGTTGGATTATAAAATGGAAAAAGAAAGACTGAAAAAACTAGTAAAATTCTAATAAAGTCTAGAGTTCAGTTAATACTGTTAATTTCTTAGTTTTGATAACTGTATTTTGGTGAGGTAAGATGTTAATATTAAGGGAAGCTAGGTGAATAGTAAGTATATGGGAACTCTCTACTTAACTTTTCTATAAGTCTAAGTTATTTCAAAATTTGAAAAAAATTAATGCTGCTATCACCTTCTTCCAGGGTCACAGCCGACACGAAGTTTTGTGGCCAGCACCTGAACTCACCTGCCTTCAGGCTCAGTGACTAGACTGGATATATTCCCAACGTCACTGAAGGGCAGAAGCTCTCAGCCCCTATCATAGGATCTGAGTCTAGATTGGGCTCCCCAGGGGACTAGGTGGAGGCATTTTAAAAATCACTAGACCCAGAACAGTAGAGTGGTCAGTGAGGCTGAGGGATGGAGGGAGGACCTCCCAGTCAAGACAAGCCTGAAAACCCAAATTCAAAACCCATGAAGAAAACAGGTGCTAAAGAAGCTAAGAAAGTTGATGCTCAGAAGATGAATCACTTCAGACAAAATAGAACTAACAGAACAATATGAAAAGGATTTAGTATTAAAAGGTGTAGGATTCTCAAAGATGAAAGAATAACATTAATAAAAGGAATAGTAATTTAATGAAACAAAAGCCAATAAAATGAAACAAGAACAAGTAGATATGAAAAAGTAACAAGAGCATTTCAGAAAATGAAAATATAGCAGATTAGCTTTTCTAGTCATCCAGAACCCAAATCTAAACTGAACCTTTGGCCCACAGAACACCAGAGCTGGTATGGCAGAGCCCCCACAAAGCAACTTTTCTGGCAGGAACCTAGGTGGAAAATTTTCTTTTAAGGCATTTTTACAAATAACTTTATTTGGATTCTTTTTTTCATTTTATAAAATTCTAAATTAACATACAGTCATTTTTGTGAGTGTACTGTTCTATGATATTTAACACATGTATAGATTCATTTATCTACCACCACTATCAGGGCAGAAAACAGTTCCATCACCTAAAAAAAAAAAACCAAAAACCCCTTCCTTCCCTGCTGTGGTCACACCCTTACCTCTTGCAAACACTCATTTTCTGGAATGTCAGATCAACAGAATTATACAGGATGTACCTGGAGATTGCCTCCTTCCACTTAGCGTAATGTCTTTGAGACGTATCCACGTTGCTTTTTATGGCTGAGTAGTATTGCAAATTGTATTGATGGGCCATGGTTTGTTTTGCATTCACCCATTGAAGGATATTTTGGTTCCTCCCAGTTTTTGGCAATTACTATTTAATAATAAAGTTGCTATAAACATTTGTGTATAGGTTTTCTTATAAACGTAACTTGTTTTTTTTTTTATTTCAGCATACTATGGGGGTATAAATGCTTAGGTTACGTGTGTTGCCTTCTCCCACCCTTCTCCCCCGGAGTCAGAGCTTCAAGCATGTCCATCCCCCAGATGGTTCGCATCTCACTCATTATGTATGTATATACCCATCTCCTCCTCCCCCCTCCCATCTGCCTGGCCTGATAAATGTTATTCCTATATGTCCACTTAGGTTAAACGTAAGTTTTTATTTCTCTAAGGTATGTACCTTGGAGTGGGATGCTGGGTCATGTGGTAAATGTATGTTTAATTTTATAAGAAACTGCCAAACTTCCAGAGTGGAAGTGTGTGGCCATTGTGTGGCCACCAGCATTGTATGAGACCCAGTTTCTCTGCATCCTCACCAATATTGGTACTGCCAGTACTTTTTATATGAGTCATTCTGATAGGCATGTCATATTAGCTTTTTATGGTTTTAATTTGCACCTCCCTCATGGTTAATGATGTTGCACATCTTTTTGTGTGCCTAGTTTCTTTCCATATTTCCTCTTTGGTGAATTATCTGCTCAAGTTTTGCTCATTTTTTAATTGGGTTGTTTGCTTTCTCACTGTTGAATTTTGAGAATTCTTTATATATTCTGGATACAAGTCCTTTGTCAGATACATGATTTCTGCAAGTATTTTCTCCCAGATTGTCTTTTCATTCTCTTAAAAGTATCTTTTGCAGGGCAAATGTTTTTAATTTTGATGAAATACAATTCACCAAGTTTTTAAAAATAAACTGAACCTTTACTCATTCATTAGGGCTCCTTTTTCTTAAGAGTCTTGAGGGGATTACTTTAATTTTTCAGTTTTACTTGGAAGAAATTATATAGAATACATGAATTTGGTGGCTAAAGGCCCTTAAAATTAGCAAGGTCCAATGCATTTGCTGGTCTTGGAATTTAGCTCTGCTCTTTTCTCTTTCATTTAAATATTTCATGTTTGATCCATTCTTCACCAGTAGCCAAGGTATTATTTTTATTCTGTTTATTCAGGTTTTAAAATTTTTCAACAGCTTCAAACTCAGTCGTGAAAGGGCCTAAAATTCAGAGGCACGTCCTAACATGCAGACTGCTGTTTGGGAGTGGTGTACCTGCTCATGTTGGACATAAATGCTTTTGCTTCTCCCATTGTGAAGCCTAACTGAGCTAAACTCTCCATGAGGGCTGACCTTCCAGGAATGGCCAATAGGCCAGATGGCAGAAAAATTAAAGCCCCACTCACAGTACACTGTAGACTGGTGCCTGCAAGCTACGGTGGCAACTTCTCTCCCCCAAGGGTCTATGGACATGTGTAACAACCCCAAACCATCTATTCTCACTGGGCCCTGGGCAGCTTCAGTGGCCTCACTACCAGGCTGTGTCTTAGGGTCTCCCAGTTATATCAGAGCTCATATCCAAACACACAATAATGTATTATCTGCCATTTTATTAAAAAGACAAGTTTTGAAGCATTATTTTGATACCTAGTAGATATATGACATTTTTAGAACAAATAGAAATAAAATATGAAATAGCTGCAGTATAACTTAACTGCAAGAGAACTTACTACAACCAACATCCTACTAAGTGAGCTATAGCTACTCTCAACAAAATAATACTCAGCAGTGACCCCGGTCACACCCTTGTCTCTGGCAAAGATACTGACTGTCAGAACTTGGAAGCCCATAATAGTTAATGCAGCACTTTCTAAGCCACGAAGACCACCTATGGTTAGTGACTAATACATCTGTACTGGACACAAACCTTGTGTACCCCTTCACCACCTCCACCATTCTCTCTCTCACTCACCCATTTGGGCCAAGTCACCCCTTCATTTCTGGACTTGGAAGAAGCACCAAAAACTCAGAATAGGGAATCTGGCTTCCTGAGTAGCCACCAAGAAGCTGGATTTTTGCAACCCACAGTATGTAAGGGTTAGAACCTCATAGGTTAAACAGTGACCAATGGGAAATGGGAAGTGGATGGGAACCAGGCAGGAAAATACTCTTTACTTATCTCCTCTATAGATCTCTCCAAGATATCCTTGCAAACCTTCCAGAAAAGTCCATGAGCCTGGAGAACATGAGTGGCCTTGCAGTTTGCCCCAAAGCTGTGGCCATCCCCTAAAGCATCATATCACTTTGCATCCTTCCCTTGCCTTTCTTTCCTTTCTGCCTCTAAAGCACTAAACCTCGTCTCACTGCGCTGCCGAGTGCCCAAGCTGCCACGGTAGAGACCGGCACTGAGCCCTCCATGATATGGCCCATTCCTTGGAAAGAACCAGACAGCCACCAACTGTATCAGACCCTTCCACCTTGGAGGGATAAGCAATGTGTCAATGAAATCGATGGACTTTCTGGTATGGGGTTGCCTTCCCTGCCTATAGCGCCTCTAGCAGCACCATGGTCCAAAGCTACCAAATGCCTCATTTGCTGGCCTGGATCCCCACACAACACAGCTCAGACCAAGTGGCCCACACTTCAGCCAAGGAGGTGCACGCATGGCTCCTGACCATGGATTCACTCGCCCCTCATGAACCCAGCCATTGCTCAGGAGCAGCCACCCTGACAAAACAATGGAATGGCCTACTGAAGGCTCAGCTGAGACACTGACTCGAGAAATGTCCCTTGGGCTTGAGACTCTGTCCACCAGGATGCAGTATCTGCTTTAAACTGACAACTGATCTCTGGTGCTAAGTGCCCTATAGCTACAGCAGATGGATCCAGGAGTGGCCCTACTCACTGTCACACATAGTCACCCCTTGCAGCATCTGTCTTGTACTTCCCATGCTCACACACTTGGATTCAGCTGGGTTAGAGGATCTAGTCTTGGGGTGAGGGAGAATGTAACTTGATAAGGCTTCCTCTGCACTGGAAGTTGACCTGCCACCTGGTCACCTTCGGCTCCTCATGCCAGTGACCAACAGACAAACAAGGGAGTGACTATACTGCTGGGGGTGGTCATTGATCCTGACTGCCATGATGAATAAGCATATGAGTTAGTGGCCCATATGAAGATGGGAGAAGAATGTATGGAATAGAAAGAACCCAGAGGATTCCCTGGGGTATCTCTTAATACCTCCCTGTTTGGTGACAGTTGTTAATGCACTCAGACCCCTCAGGGCAAATGCCGGAGACCAGCCAAAGTGCTGGCAGAGAGCGAAGAGGATCTAGAATAGGAAGTGGAGGAGGAAGATGATGAATGTCAATGACAGCATCGAGACCAGCCACAGAAGCAGCAAATGAGCTTGTTTCACCACCTTTCTTGCTTTACTGTTTCGAGCAACCCCAACTGGCTACCACCAGGAAGTGGCCTCTGTCACTGGACTTGTACCTCCCTGCCCAGGGAAGTGTAAGGATGTTTTCATTGTCCAAGGAAAATGGAGTGGAGGTGCCCACACTGGAGTGGGAGAGCGGATATCATGGGAGGGCATGAGCAGACCTGGGTAGTGCAAGGTGAGGACTGTACTGGACACAAACCTCGTGCACCTTCTCAGATTCCCTCGCCCGCCTCCTTCTTTGTCTCTCGGCCAGTATCTAATTCACGCCGTTCTGTCCCTCCACTTCTGGACTTGCATGAAATGCCACAGTGGGAAATGGGAGATGAAAAGGAACAGGGCAGATAAATCCCCCTCCACACCTGCCTTCATGGACAGCTCTGAAGTTTTCTCCTCATGTATCTTCAGGAAAAGTTAGACTACTTTATTATAGATACTTCATATAAGTGGAATCATGCAGTATTTTTCCTTCTGTGACTGGCTTATTTCACTTAGCACAGCGTCCTCCAGGTTCATCCATGTTGTCACAAATGGCAGGACTTTCTTCTTTTATAAGGCTAACATTCCATTGTATGTATATACCATATTTTTTAATCCATCCATCCATCGATGGACATTTAGGTTGTTTGTACATTTTGGCTATTGTGAATAATGCTGCAATGGACATGGGAGTGCTAGTATCTCTTTGAGACCTTAATTTATTTCTTTTGGATAAATACACAGAAGTGGAATTCCTAGATCACATGGTAGTTCTGTTTTTAATTTTTTGAGGAATCTCCATACTGGCAAACAAACCATTTAAAGTGGGCAAAAGACTTGAACAGGCACTTCACAAAAGAGGATACCCAAATGGCTAACAAACATGTGAAAAAGTACTCAAAATCATCAGTTATCAGTGAAAATACATATACCCCATGATTCAGCAGTTCTGTTCCTATGGATTTCCTCACTGAGGATGCATACACATGCCCACCAAAAGGCATGCACTAGAATGTTTGTAGCACTATTCCTAAAAGCCAAAAACCGAAAACAACCGTATGTCCATCCGTGCAAGAATGATTAGATGGACAAATGGTGGTTTATCTATTTGGTGGTTTATCCAAATGATGGGACAATATACAGCAATGAGAATAAATGAATTAAAACTACATGTAAGAACCTGGAAGAATCTCACAAATATAACGTTGAGCAAAAGAAGCCAAACACAAAGAGAACATATTGTGCGATTCCATTTATAGGAAGTACAGTAACAGGCAAAATTAAGGTCTATGGTGAGATGTCAAGACAGTGGTTTCCCTTGGGAGACCAGAGACTGGAAGGGGACAGGAGGGCTTGTCGGGGTGGGAGCTGGTCATGTTTTATTTCTTCATCGGGGTAGGGGTTGTTCAGGGTATTCATCTGTGGGCATTCACTGAGCTTATACTTATCTGCCCATTTTTCTCTATGGATATTATATTTCATTAAAAGTTTATATTCAGAAAAACAGAAATAGGGAGAATTCTTTCCTGGCAGTGGTGGCAACAGCAGTGACTGGCTCTTAGGGGCAGTGCCGGGTAGCAGTGTCCTCTCCAGCAAGGTTCTGTGACAGGACTTTGGCCACAGATCTGGCTGCCTGGCCTCCCTTGTTCTCAACTCTCCTCTGACAGCTCTGTTTCCCTACTTTTCCACGGAGTTTATGAGCTACCTAAGATCCAAAATATATATACACACACATAGTTTTTTGCTTAAAATATCCAGGACTGGTTTTATATTTTTTTTCTACTAAGAACCTGCTGGAAGACTTGGGCATTGGCCATAGAATGGATGTCAGAAGGCAGTGAAGAAGGTTTTCAAGAGACACAGACAAGAGAAGAATCAGTTTTTGGTTCTTCTGCCGCTCAGGCCAAGAGGACACTGATAGGATCCTTCCAGGTGGAAGTAAGGAAGCTCAGCTTGTCCATTCTAACTTCCACATCCTGAGGACTTACCTTAGAAGTGTTTCATGTGCATTAGCCATTCAAGATGTGATAGAAAGTAGGAATGTTACCTCCCTGTTCCAGGTGCAGAGGCTGAGGCTTAGAGATATGGGAAGTTCCCTGGAGGTCCCACAGGGCACCGAGCCACTAGAGCCAGGCCCACCAGCCCACTCCCACCCTTGTCCATCTGTCACCCACTTGGCTGCACAGAGTTGTCCCCCAAGTTTCATTTATATTCTCAAAAGCCATCAAAGCTGGTCAGATCGTACCATTTAGAAAATGCTCAATGTCAAAAATGGCAGCCACTGCCCATCAAACAGAGCCTCTACTTATGTAGTGTTCACTTTCAGATATGAGGCTATCACTATGAGACCTGACACCGATTCATTCCGCTTCTGGCCTAATTCTTTGACACTTAAAAGTTTCCCTCGAGAAATGTTAAATAAATGCTGCTACAAGAACACTTCTAATGTAATATTAAAAATAAAAGGGAGGCTTGGAAATCATTCTCCCATTACTGAAAACCATGTCACTACATCTTTACACAAACAGGATGACAGACAGTAATTTGTAAAACACAGAATTCTTATCAATACAACTTACATCTACATAGTGCTGCAGTTTCTATGGAAGACTATTGCAAACATGACTCTTGATCCTCAGAAGAGCCCATGAAGTGGGCAAAGCAGACACGGATTCATTTAGCAAATACTTATCAAGTACATTCCATGTTGCAGGCACTTGCTGGGGGAAATTAGCCCCATTTTACAGCCAAGAAAGGATAAATCACAACTCCAGTCCATAGAACTCGTAAACACATCAACAACAGAACTAGAACTGGGTTTCTTTGCCACCAGCACAGGGCTCATGTCTTGTCCCTGCTCAGGTCAGAGCTAACACGCTGTGAAATGTGTTATGTCCAGACAAAAACCAGCACATGGATGTTTATTTATAATTGCTAACACGTGGGACCCACCAAAATGTCCTTCAGTGGGTGTATGGATAACCCGAGGTACATCCAGACAAGGAAAAAGAAATGAATTAACAAATCATAAAAAGACATGGAAGAACCTTAAATGCATATTAGTACAGGAAAGAAGCCAATCTGAAAAGGCTACATACTATGTCATTCCAGCTACATGACATTCTGGAAAGGCAAACTATGGAGACAGTAGAAAGATCATTGGATGCCAGAGGTTAGGGGGGAAGGACGGATGAACAGGCAGAGCATGGATTGATTTTTAGGACAGTGAAGTTACTCTGTATGATACTGTAATGGTGCGTATATGTCACTATACATTTGTCCAAATGCACAGAAGGTACACCAAGAGTGAACCCAAATGTAAATGATGGACTTTGGGTGATTTTGATGTGTCAGTGTAGGTTTATCAGTTGTAACAAATGTACCACTCTGGTGGGGGATGTTGATACCAGAGAGAGACTGTGCATGTGGGGGGTGGGGAGGCCAGTATATGGGAGCTCTCTGTACCTTCTGCTGAATTTTACTGTGAACTTAAAAGTTCTCTAAATAAATAAAGTATTTTTTAAAATTCTGAGGAGAAGTATCAACCAATTGCAATATATAAACCTTATTTGTATCCTGATTTCTAAAAACTATAAAAAAATCACAAATCAGTGGGGAAATTTTAATATTGACTGGAAATTTGATAATATCAAGTAATTAATTACTGGGAAGGGAAGAAGCAGAAAATGAAAAAGAAAAAAACTATTAAGTAATTATTGTTAAATTTTTATGCATGTTGATACTATTTTGATTACTTTAAAAAACCTTCATCTCTAAAGAGATACATAATATACTGAAATATTTTATAAATCAAAGTTAAAGACGTACTACATCTGATTAAATTAAGTGAGTGTGGGAAGATCGCAGATTGACCCTAAGATGAGACTTGCTGGCTCTGGGTGACGGGGACAAGGGATTCATTATACCAAAATCTCCATTTTTGCGTGTTTTGAAAATTTTCAAAATAAAATCTGAAATATTGTATTTTAAATCTGCCCTGTGTGTAGCCATGGTGAACAGCAGTGCTGAACGACTGGTGACAAAGGGGACCTTTTAAGTCCCAGGGAGCCAGGCACAGGAATGAGGCTGAGGGCTAAGTGTCTCGTGATGATAAGTTAGGAAATAGCAGGGTCTCTAGGGCACACAGGGCTGGATCTATTTCGAGCATAGCTGTAGGCCTGTAAATCCAAATTCTCCTACACAGAATAATTCAGGATAATTGAACAGATTTTTTTTTAATCATCACACAATCTCTATAGCTGCAACCGCAATCTATAGGATATGCTCACAACCTAGATTCTTCCTTCCACAAGTGACCAGTTAACTTAAAAATCTAGCAGTACAAAAACAAACCAAATAAAATACTACACTAAGCAAAGAAGGTTCTAAATGAGAAAATCAGTTACCCAGCCAAGCAAAAGACTGAAATGGCACAGATTAGAATAAATTAAGGAAGCACTTAACTCCAAATTTAACACATCAAGGCCAATTACAAATTTAAATGCTCAGATTACAGTATGAGCTTACAGATCTGATGGTGAGACATATAACTTATTCAAGAACTCTACTTCTTCCCTTTATGGCCCCCAGTATTATAGGCACTGATATTAATATTAGAGGACATAATCCTATGTAAAAGTGACTCCTATTAAGCTGCGAATGAAGCAGAAACAGCAGGTAAACTGCTGTCAAAACACATTAGTGGCCGGGTACGGTGGCTCAAGCCTGTAATCCTAGTACTCTGGGAGGCCAAGGCGGGAAGACTGCTTGAGCTCAGGAGTTCGAGACCAGCCTGAGCAAGAGCAAGGTCCTGTCAACAGAGAGGGGTCTCCCCCATGACAAAGTTTCTGAACTCCAAAGGATAGTCCACAGCCTGGCTACTCCCCAAAGAGGCCACAACTACGTCTTCTGCAGCCTCTGGCAAATCCAGCCTTGCTTTCCTTAACTGTACAGGAGCTTCTCATTAGTTAAGCACTTAGTACTGGCAAAACCCTCATGTTCAAAAACATCCCTTTCACTTATGAAACAATTTACACCAAGTACTTCTTCCTGGTTTGTTTCAAATAGCCAAGCAGAGTTGTTAACAGATGAGGAAAGTGAGGGTCATGGAGGTTTGGAGGCTTCCTCCCACATTGAACAGGGCTCACCCATGTAACCAACAAGATATTGTGGAAACAGAGTGTGACTTTGAAGGTAGGAACATTTTGGTCACTGCCTTGCTCTGTCTTACATCACTCTCTCTTGGAAAAGCCAGCTGTCATGTTGTAAGGACACTCAAGCAGCCCTTTGGAGAAATCCACAGGGAGAATAACTGAGGCCTCCTGCCAGCTCCCAGCATCACTCTGCCAGGAATGTGAATGAGCCATCTTGGAAGTGGAGCCTCCTGCCCCAGCCAAGCCTTTGGATGACTGCAGCTCTCATGACAGATCCTAAGCCAGAATCACCCCAACTAACCACCCACTTGTGAATTCCTGACCTCCCCAAGTCCTGGCATTACAGGCATGAGCCGCTGCTCACTGTGAGATAATTATTGTTGCCTTCAGCTGCTAAATTTTGAGTTTGCGTTTTGATTTGTTTTGCAGCAATAGATAATACACAGGGACACTGCGCCAGCCTCTCTGAAGATGAGGAGTTCAACCATGGGGGATGAGACCAAGGGATAAGACCACCTGCGTGGGGCAGAGAAACACCTCCAATGAGGACAGATGTTACCCAAAACCTATCTCACCTCAACAGAGGGAGAATTTTCTAAAATTCAGAGTTGTCTAAGGAACAACCAGGTTGTCTTAGGAGATAGAGTTTGCTCAGAGGCTGGTGATTACAAGGTCCAGATGCTACAGGAAGAAGCCACTGAGCAGAGAGATGGTTGGCTCAATGACTTTTAAGTTCCTTTCCTACCTAGAGATTCTTCTGCCACCACACCATGCAACTTAACCAAGGATGTGGAAAATCCTAACAGCTTCCCAGGCACCGATGACACATCTGTGTAGTGTGTGACCAGCTAACAGTTACTGTTACTAAACAGTTACTGTGGGCTGGGCCTTCTGGGAGAAAAACAAGTCAGACAAAACACAAGCTACTGATCCTGCCATGCAGCTGCACTGCACTGAGACAAGTGACTTTTTGTAACCAGGGAATAATAACTACCTTTCTCCCTGGACTGTCATCAAATGGGATGACATACGCATAAGCACCTGAGACATCATTAAGCACTGCTCACATTTGGTCATTGTTAAAATCAAACAGGAAAAAATACAGGGTACAATTTCAGTCAAAATTTTTTGTGTTGTGGATTAAATTTTCCTTTGAAGAGCCAAATACCTTATATTCAGATAGGATAGCTTTTACCCAACCCATGAAGACACAGAGTAAGGTAGAACCCTCAGGTTTTCTACTTCTGTCTCCTCTCTTCTCAGAGATTCTTACAAGTCAAAGTAGACTGGTGTCAAAGCAAATTCCTGTTTCCATATGCCTCATTTTAGCACCATAATTAACAGCCAGCCTCCCAGTGGCAGAATGGTGAGTAGAGACAGTATGAGCGAAGTAGTCAGACTACCTGGGTTAACTGCCCACCACGCACCTAGCAGGTGCCATCCTGGGCAACCTACATAACCTTTGAAACCCCAGTTTCCTCATCTCAGACATGGGAATTTTTAAAAAGTGTATTTTGAGGATTAAAGGAGCTAATGAACATAAAATGCTTATACTGTAGCTAAGCAGTCCATAAAGCTGTAAAACAGACTTAAAGGATCCACGAGCTTGGATTTCTATCTGTCTTTGTCATTCTGGGGAGAAGCCAGAATGGCTTCCATACTCTCTGCTGCTCTGGAATGGGAGCAGCTGCCAGAGACACTGGGGGACACGTGCAGCCCCACACATGCGCAGTTGAGGACCTGTCTACATAGTTACACATAGATGAAAGCTGGTCAGCATTCAGCAACCAGACAGCTTGAAGCGGAGGTCTCACAGGAAGCCTTCTTAAATTAACCAGTACATTCCAGGAAACAATCTGTTGTGGTTAATTTAATTGACTTTCTTTCTACACTTGTTGAAAATATTCGTGAAATTAAAAAAAGTGAGTCTGAGTTTCTGCCAAAGTTCAGGCAACTGGCCTCTGCATTCCTGGCTCGGGTCTCCAGGTACAGGACTGAGTGCAAAGACCAGGGCTCCTTCCATCACTAGCAGCCCAACATCCAGCCCCCATTCAGGGCAGTAGATAGATATGTTGCTGGATGAATAAATAAAAGAATGAAGAACTGGGGTTACAGCAACAATGACCCCAAGATACAACCTGCATGTTGAAGGAAATGACGGAAGTGATACAAGCTGCTGGGCCTTAGACGAAGCAATTACACTCTCTGGACCTTGTTTTCCCCTATGCAAAATGGGACGACTGTGGACGCTCCAGTTCCCTCCCAGGTCATAAAGACTGGAAGTGAGATGAAGTGCGGGAAAGCATCTCTTAAACCATAAAGATCTGTACACATTTGAAACATTATTGCCTGCAATATTCTATTTCTGATCAGTTGGTTTGCTTTTTATTTCATACAATATGCAGAAGGGTAAGAAATGATGCTGAGGTTCCATGGCAGTTGGGAACCTGACCTCATGGAAATGGCCATCCACAGTCTCACTTAATCTAGAACCAGCAAATACACATCTGGCTCTCTCCTTCTGGTGCAAACGAAGGAAGTGAAAAGGCTTTAGCACACTTCAGTTCAACAAGCATTTCCTGGGCTCCTCCTCTCCTAGTTGATGTACTGCTCTAGGGGAACAAAGACATCATTCTGCCAAGTGGGAGGATAAGGTGAGGTAGGAAGGTTAGGTCAAATTCCAAGGCTTGGAGAAAAAAGAGAAGGGGAAGGAAGAAGCTAGAGAAAAAAATACTAATGGCAAAGGAGATCTGGAGGAGAACAGAGACTGAAACAGTCTGGAACTCTCTGTCTTCCCCAAAGAAGAATTTTCTTCCCTACAGACCCACTTGCCATTGATCTCCCTTTGGGTTCACTTGCGTTATCCTGCAGATTACACCGGCGTAGTGTCGGCCTGCACCTTTCATGTCATGTGAGCACCTCTGGGAAAAATGTATGAAGCCCAGGCTGGAGTCTAAGCTCTAGCTGAATACTACTGTCAAGTAGCAAAGACCCTCTCTACGTGACCCAGCCCTGGGGCTTCTGGAACAGGCCTCCAAAGACCAATATCATGATGTGGGCTCTGAGACTGTGAAGATTACCAACCCACCTCAGCTAAAGGGGACCTTACACTATGGTGGACTTCAGCAAGTGATGGGATACAAACAAAATGAGCTATAGCTGGGCAAAAAGACTGTGGTCTTGAATCTGAATTGACAGTACCAGTATGAACTTACATTTTACCTTTCAATAAAACATAGGTTTGTTTTATATAAAGCTAAGAAATAAATATATTTGTGTATATGTGTATATACCTATAAATACACATATATATCTGTATCAAACATATATATTTCCCAGCTCTGTATAAAACAAATACATATATATTTCCTAGATTCTATAAAACATATAAAATATTACCTAGTTCTATATACTAAAAAGACCTAGGAACAATGACCAACCTAGTGGCAATGACTCCTCATGGCACCAAGATTATTGTAACCAGCTCCATAAGCAAGAAAACATTTTTTATAGTATTTTTTATAATTCTCTTATATTTCAAGTTCCCAGGCCAGTATGATCTGCTGACCAGAACTTTGTAACTTTCTGTTGCACTGATGCATTCTCTTTTGAGTTTCTTTCCCAGGAACGGCAGAAGCTCCTTGTGGCCACGAGATAACTACAAAGCCTCACACCACTGGTTTGTCTGGAGGAAGATAAGAGATACTCCACCACAGACCATGCTCAAAGACCCACTGAGCCTGCGCACAAAGCTGAAAGAATGACCAATATTAACTCAAGCTCATTATTATACTAAAATCCCCACCATGGCAGGGACTTATCCGCCATGTTTTGATCATGGGACATAGGTACTAGCATGATCTCTCACTGCACTTACGTGCCCTAAACTCTGCCCCAAACACATAATGATGCTCACTGCTGCCACGCATTATTCATTTCACCTCCAGAAAAAATCCCTGACCCTGTCAGCTGGGGAGACAAATTTGAGATAGTTCATATCTTCCCCTCCCAGTAGACAGGTCCACTGAAATAAATCCTTTCTCCCTTGACAATCCTCGTTGTAATTGGCTTTTGGTGTGATGAGCAACACTGAACCCCCTTTGTGTGTTTGTTAACACCAAACACCATTTCCCACCAAAAAGAAATGGGGGTCCCTGGAGAAATGGCTGACTCCAGGGCTGGGACAAGACAAGAAGAACCCAGAACATCTTTTCAAGCCAGACAGCAAGGAAGCTAAGACAAGGCAGGACAACATGAGCATCACTAAGTGTAATAACAGTAGTGGGCTGAAACACACCAAACACACTCATATCCATGAGACTGTAATGATACTTAAGAAAACAGAACTAAGGCTGGGTGCAGTGGCTCATGCCTGTAATCCCAGCACTTTGGGAGGCAAAGGCAAGAGAATCACTTGAGGCCAGAAGTTTGAGACCAGCCCGAACAACAGGCTATGAGAACCTGTCTCTGCAAAACAGGCTACAAGATCCCTACAAAAAGTAAAAAAAAAAAAAAAAAAAAAAAAATTTAGCTGGGCAGGGTAGTGCACATCTATAGTCCCAGCTACCTGGGAGGATGAGGCAGGAGGAGCGCCTGAGCCCAGGAGTTCAAGGTTACAGTGAACTATGATCATGACATTGCACTCCAGCCTGGGTGACGACAACTCTGTCTCTTAAAAAAAAAAAAAAAAGGAAAGAAAAGAAAAAGAAAAAGAAAACAAACCAACTGGCCATCATTGGAAGAGAAGGATCAACTCATTTTTTTTAAAACTTGTGAATGAAGAGAAGGAATCAAGCATTGGAATCAATGTGTGTGAACTGTACCTCTGAGTAAGCAAGCATAGTAGATAAGGGGGGAGTTTCTCTTTATAGATGTATTCTTGCTAATAAATGAGAGTGAGGTGATAGAATTAGACTGAGATTGATCACCAGCTGCTAACATCACAAAAAGAAAAGCCACCAGACATTATGAGCTCCTGATGGAAGAACAAACCACCCCCTGATCAAGTCTCTAGATCCATCTGTCAAATTAAGAAATTACAGAGGACAGAGGAACATGTTTACTTACGCCAACAGAATACCATCAGCAAAACCCAGACTGTGGGAAATTCTATGGGTAGGCCTTATTTGTGTCCTGATACAAACAAATGTACAAAAAACCCCATTTATGACATTTGAGACTATTGAAACTGTGAACACTGACTGGATATTTGATGATAATAAGGAACTACTGCTCATTTGTTTTAGTTGTAACAATGGTATTGTAGAGATGTTTTTGAAGATCCTTATCCTTTGGAGATACATAATGAAACAGTTACAGGTGAAACATGATATTTAGTGTTCACTTCAAAATGATATGAAAAGGGGCCTAAGATGAAACAGGATTGGCCTGGAAGTTAATAAGTACTGAAACTAGGTAATGGGTGCATGGGGGTTCATGATACTATTGTTTACTCTCATAAACATTAAAAATTCTTTATAACAAAGATGCAATGAGCTCTCAATACCCTCACATATCCTTGGCTCATGCTAAGCCTTAGAAAGGGGGCTGAAAAAGCTGGGCCACATGTAGCCCCTGTGGTCACTCCATTCTCCCCTGCAATTCAGTGATTCCCCCTGAGCTACTGCAATATTCCAGGCTGCATGGTGGATCTTTATAATATGAAAAAGATCAAAATTACAAAGTGAATTTTTTATAAAAACACTTCACTGAAATTTGAGAATCAACTAAGTACAAGGCACTATGCCCAGCACCCCAGAGGACACTACACTGAGAAGACAGGGCCCCATGTTCTGGTGGGGAGCAGGGAGGAGTTGCTCTAATAGAGGGAGATGGACAAACACCCAGCTAATGGGGTGAATGGCCATATGACATAATACACAAAAGGGCATCCAGAGGATCATTACCAAGAAATCCTGGTACGTCCATGCTGAGATGACCCTGGAATTAAGACTGCCTGGCTAGGATGTCAGCAGCAATGAAGAGGGGTCCTCCTGGTTGAGGGGATGGCAGGTGTGACGATCTGAACAGGAGAATGAAAGGCATGTGTAGGCAGAATGAAGGCAGAGTAAGACAAGTTGGCAGAAGAGGGGTCAAGACCAGGGAAGATAAGTGATAGGGAAAGGGAGGCGGAGACGCAGCTGTGAAGGACAGTGAGCACTGTGCCTGGAGCCAGGGCTTCATCTGGTGAAACCAGGGAAGCCGCACACCACGTTACAGGAAGGTGGTATCTACTGCTGCTTCAAAGGTCAACACAATCTGGCAATTCCTATGCAAGCTCAGCAATGCCATCTGTGCTCTTCTTGGTTTCACGCAATGGCCCAGCAATGCAGATCAAACAGTGTGATTCAAGATTGTTAAATCAGTATTAAATGTGCAGGGCTGTGGCGGAGCATGTGATGAGGTGCCAAAAGGAGTGAAGCATCACCAAGTGATTAGAACTCTTAGAAAATGGAAACAGACGCAGAAAAGCGTCACACTTAAGAGAAAGAAGCGTACAGCACCTGGCATGACCCTAAAACTCACTGACAGCTTCCTTCCTGCGTATGACTATGGAAGGGGCCTCTTGAAGCCACATCTCCATGTGGTGACAGCTAATGTGTGATTTACCACATATCAAGCTGCCAATTTCAATTTTGTTCTGGGGTGTTTCTTACCATCTCCTCCTCCCCGCATGTCAGCATCCAGCATAGTCACCTGGGCAACAGGCCTGTTTCTTCCATCTTTCTTCCCCTTGGGTAAGAAGATTGAGCTTGTTTTAAAGAACTTCAAAGCCGGGCGCGGTGGCTCACGCCTGTAATCTTAGCTCTCTGGGAGGCCGAGGTGGGCGGATCGTTTGAGCTCAGGAGTTCGAAACCAGCCTGAGCAAGAGCGAGACCCCATCTCTACTAAAAAATAGAAAGAAATTAATTGGCCAACTAAAATATAGAAAAAATTAGCCGGGCATGGTGGCGCATGCCTGTAGTCCCAGCTACTTGGGAGGCTGAGGCAGAAGGATCGCCTGAGCCCAGGAGTTTGAGGTTGCTGTGAGCGAGGCTGATGCCACAGCACTCTAGCCGGGGCAACAGAGTGAGACTCTGTCTCAAAAAAAAAAAAAGAACTTCACACCCTTTTCACAGGTCCTGTCTTTCTTTACTGACATAGTTTGCCAACTATATCCCAGGAGACTGCAGGAGAAGTAGAAGCCACATGCTTGAATACCCAGCTCCCTGGGAGCTCCCACAAGGCATGTCGCCTGAACCTGCCACCTCTAACTGAACGGCCAGGATGTGTGCAGACATCTCGCCCCCTCCTCCACTCCAGTGATGTGACAGTGGGTATGCAGGTGTGTCACCCACCCTGTCTTGCACATTGTTGGCAGTATAGGAGATCAACTAATGATATGACTAAAGCTAGTGTATGCTCACTGTCACAAATGTTTCAGACTATTCATTGGGCCCCAATCTTGGATTAACAGACCCTCCCTGAGAAAGGAACAAGGTTCAGTAGCAGCTGAAGAACTCACAGTAGACATTTCACCAAAGGCACAAAAATACCGGGAAGGAAGGAGGGCCCTGTGGTTAAGTGTACCCCAGTCATATGCAAAAACCATGCTGTCAGATGGCCTGGGGGATGGTCTACATCAGAAAAGTGTCCATGAAGCAATAAAGGGCCAACCACATGGCCAGACACTCCACAGAGAAGGCACTTGGCACACACAGCAGCAGACTGTGCTGTGTTAGACACCCTGCAAGACTGGCATGTGGCTCTCTCTGATAGGAAACAAGAAGCCACGCCATCACTCAGAGATGAGTATAGGCACTCACTCTCCCCCAACCAGAGTGAGGTGTTAGTCCTTACCCTGACGTCACTGAAGTCTGCCAGGAGGAAGGAGGTCAGACCTGTGCAGAAAAGAGTTCACACTGCAGGCCTGAGACTGTCCCTCCTTTGACAGGCCTGCTTCCAAGGCTGGCCTTTGATTGTCGTCTGGGAGCTTGGATTTGGGGAGGGTTCCCGTCATTCCCTAAGGATGGCACACTGTGCCTAAACTGTTTGTACAAACAATGTGATTTATGCTAAATATCTGCTTTCCTTCTGTGCATCTGGAGTTTGGGTAAATACCAAGTAGAGGGTGCCCACATGATCAGTCCCCCAGTAAAAACCCTGGGCTCTGAGTCACTAACGAGCTTCCCTGGTTGGCAACATTTCACACGTGTTATTACAACTTGTTACTGGAGGAATTGTATCTTGTGTGACTCTCCTGGGACAAGACCCTTGGGAGCTTGCACCTGGCTCCCCACCACCACCACTTACCCCTTGCACCTTTTCTTTTTCTTCGCTGATTGTGCTTCGTTTACAGCCTTTCATTATAATAAAGCACAGCTGTGAGTACAACTGCTCAGTCCTGTGAGTCCTCCTAGTGATTCACTAAACCTGGGGTTAGTCTTGGAGACCTCTGACCCAGGACCCAAGCAAGGAGTCTCCCTAATGTGATATGGGTGGACACCCTGCGTGGGCTGCGTCAGAAGACTGTGAGTCCTGGTGCTGTCTGTGAGTTTCCACTTTTTCCTCAACATAACAGGATGGGAAGACCAAGACCAGCATTCCCTCGCTGGAACCATGAGCTGGAAATCACTCAAACACCTGCAGAGTGCCCCACAGATGGATAGTCCTGTTATCCAGTTGGATCTAACAGTTTAGGGCAGAGGCCTCTTCTTTAATTCGTGGCCTGCTTCTAACAGGGTCTTGCCTATGTAACACAGGCAAAGCAAACCCTCAGGTGCCCAGAAACTAATTTAAAGAGCTATAAGATCGAGAAAAGTCCCTTCCGAATCTCATTGCAACAAAATTTTGAAATTGAAGACAAATTAAGGAAAATCCAATTGTGGCACTAACATACTTGGCTTCCTGAAATCTCAAACTCACAGGCAATTCTCGATCATTTCCTCACTCATCCATTCGAAGACTAACCAAGCTACAGAGAGCGTATCAGTGGTGAATTACTGTGCGAGCCTCTAGATGGAAAACAAAGAAGATGCCGAACTTGGCCATGGTTTCCCCTTGGCACAAAGTTGTCTGAAGAGATACCCACAGATACAGCCTATAAACTCCCAGAGGAGGAAGACCTGGTCCTTGGATCAGTCAAGGTCACTGTAGGTATTTCTTATATATTTTTTATTTTTTATATATATATATATACTTTTTTTTTTTCTGAGACAGAGCCTCACTTTATTGCCCGGGCTAGAGTGCCATGGCATCAGCCTAGCTCACAGCAACCTCAAACTCCTGGGCTCAAGCAATCCTCCTGCCTCAGCCTCCCAAGTAGCTGGGACTACAGGCATGCGCCACCATGCCCAGCTAAATTTTTTTCTATATATTTTTAGTTGTCCAGCTAATTTCTTCCTATTTTTAGTAGAGACAGGGTCTCGCTCTTGCTCAGGCTGGTCTCAAACTCCTGAGCTCAAATGATCCACCCGCCTGGGCCACGCAGAGTGCTAGGATTACAGGCGTGAGCCACCACACCTGGCCCACTGTAGGTATCTCAAACAGGATAAATTCAATGCAGGGGGCTGCTTACACAGGAGATTGCACTGTTGAAAGAGAATTCTAGACAAAGTGAGACAACCCCAGGGCCTTTGGGGTGGGAGATAGCACCACAGCAGGGACACACGGTTCAGGATAGAAGCTGGAAGCTAGGACACCAGGTAGGCAGAAGACAGACCAGAACCATCATGTGGCCATGGGGATAGAGAAGGAGGGGCTAGAAGAGAGGGACAGGCAGGGCTTGGAAATTCCATCTGATGTGGGATGATAGAGGGAGGAGGCAGCAAGCACGACTCAGAGGTTTTCAGCTATTCATAGAAACAAGAAAGTTAGGAGGAGGAGGCAGGTTTTGTGGGGAAAATTACAATTCATGTCACTAGAACTCGCTAAGAATATTGGTGTGCATTGCGCTCTTCCAAAATTTGCTGCTAGTTGTTTGTCACCTTTTTGCAATGCTCCTGTGCTAATGTTAAGAAAATATATGTCAAATGCTTACACATTATTAACCTGTGCATTCCTTTTCAGCCTTCTAACCACCTCACAGTATGAAACACTGAATGATATTTCAAATTAAAGCTGACTCTAATATAATAAGGCCACCTTCTGGGGTGTCCAACCCATATGTGGGGACCTCTGTAACTTACCCTGCGGACCTGCACCCTCAACTTCACATTTTCGGGGACATTTTGCATCTGGATAGTCTTTTCCATCTCCATCCTTTGAGTATTATCAAAATTGACATCAAAAACACTGAGGCCAAGGTGGGCAGATTTCATGAGCTCAGGAGTTTCAGACCAGCCGGAGCAAGAGCGAGACCCCGTCTCTACTAAAAATAGAAATTAGCCAGGTGGGATGACATGCACGTGTAGTCCCAGCTACCCTGGACGCTGAGGCAGGAGGATAGCTTGAACCCAGGAGTTTGGGGTCACAGTGAGCTACGATGACACCCCTGCACCCTAGCTGGTGTGACAGAGTGAGACTCCACCTCAAAAACAAAACGACAACAAAAGAACCACAATATTTCTTGGTGTCCAGTCTCCACAAGAGTTGGCTTTGGAGCATTGAGCTCACTGGAGCAGTGAATACACAATCCACCCTAGAGGCGAAGATGTCTTAGTGTGCTATCTTCTATTACCCAGTCACTGCCCCAAAATGGGTGCAGCTCACCAAAATGTTCAATGGTCTTCCTTAGCCAAAGGGCTTTCAAAATTTATTTCCACATGACTACAGCCTTCTTTCTCATAGACTCAGACTTATTTGAGGCCTTCCTTGCCCTAACTAGTGTAGCCATTACTAAGCATAGATCAGTCTGAATAAAAAATAAATGAAAACAAATGCTTCTGTTTGAAATAATTCCCTAGTAAACAAACGTCATTTGTAGTGTTACCAAACAGAGCATTCGTATACCACAAAACAGAAGTTTGCTTAACCTAACCAATTTTGTTGCTGATGTGAATATAAGTTGTGTTTGGAACACTTTGTCCATAAGGACTTGCTGAGGCCAATACTTTTGAAAATTTTGTATCATCATTTATAAACTCTTTCCTAATTGTACGTAATTACATGTTCCCTATGAGATGAGAACTGGGGATGAAATTTTTTCAATGGGAACTTTCTAACAAAAAACATGAATGCAAAACCATATTCTCCTTGTTGGTATCCAAATAAACATATAATTAAGAATGCCAAGCAATGGAATAAGAACCTCATCTTCTGTTTTATTTATATTCCTAGCACACTGTCAGAAAAAAGTAAAAACCTGCCAACAATTATCCATATTTCCCAGAAATACTTTTTATATGTGACAATATTTACAAAGAGCATTTTTTGGCCAGGTGCAGTAGCTCATGCCTATAATTCTAGCACTTTGGGGGGCCAAGGCAGGAGGGTCGCTTGAGGTCAGGAGTTCAAGACCAGCCTGAGCAAGAACAAGATCCCATCTCTAAAACAAATAGAAAAGTGAGCCAGGCATGGTGGTGTGTGCCTCTAGTCCCAGAAGCAAGAATCAGATCCCATCTCTCTAAAAAAAATAGAAAAATTAGCCAGGCATGGTGGCACATGCCTGTAGTCCCAGCTACTTAGGAGGCTGAGGCAGAAGGATCACTTGAGCCCAGGAGTTTGAGGTTGTAGTGAACTATGATGACACTACTGCACTCCTGCCTGGGCAACAGAACAAGACCCAGTCTCAAAAAAAAAAAAAAAGCATTTTTTAAAATTCCTAATATGAATGTTACTAAGTCCAACTGTTGGCACTATGTGCTTTCTCCCTTTAATAAGCTTAAGCAATTAAATGAGCTTCTCAAGCAAAATCCAAGACTTAAGTACCTGAGGAAAACACACTTGACGGAAAAATTTTAATCCAAATCACTACTCTTTTTCTATTAAGGTAAAAATAATGGGAATTGAAATACAGGTCAAGACTACAATGAGATCCCACAGTATGTCTATTTGATTGGCAAAAATCAATGCTGACAATACCAAGTGTAGCCAAGAATACAGATATACAGAATTCTTATTCATTGCTGGTGGAAGTAGAAATTGGTATTAATACAACTGCTTTGGTAAACAGTTTTGCATTATGTAAGGTAAACATTCACATTTCTCTACAACCCAGCAATTTTGCCCAAGAGAAACTCCTGCACATGTACAAGAATTTTCATAGTAACCCATCAACAGGAAAATGCATAAATAAAAAGTGCTATCTATTCACACCCTGGACTTTATACAGCAGTCAAAATAAGTCCCATAAAACCTATATACTCTGTGTGTATATATTAATATACATCTTTTTATAAAGTTAAAAATGATTGCAATAAAAAATATAGGCTCTTAAACTTTGCATGTAGGCTGGGCATGGGCACTCACACCTATAACCCTACACTTTGGGAGGCTGAGGCAAGAGGACCACTTTAGGCCAGGAGTTTGAGACCAGCCTGGGCTACATAGCAAGACCCCATTTCTAAAAAAATAAAAAATTTAATTAGCTGGTTGTGGTGGCGCCTGGACTTTGGAGGCTGAGGCAGGAGGATTGCTTGAGTCCAGGAGTTCAAGGTTGCAGTGAGCTATGATTATACCACTGCAATGCAGCCTGGGCAACAGAGCAAAACTCTGCCTCTAAAAGAAAAAGAAAAAAAGGAATTGCATAGATGAGATAAAACTAAATAAAAAGGGAAGAAAGGGGGTATCCTGGAGCAGGGAAGGCTGGAAATGGGATGGAATAGCATGAGTCACAAGAAATATGTGACCACATTTTCTCCAAACACCAGGCTTCACTTAGTTAAGAATTAAAAATTTGAGGATAGGCCGGGCGCGGTGGCTCACGCCTGTAATCCTAGCTCTCTGGGAGGCCGAGGTGGGCGGATCGTTTGAGCTCAGGAGTTCGAAACCAGCCTGAGCAAGAGCGAGACCCCATCTCTACTAAAAAATAGAAAGAAATTAATTGGCCAACTAAAATATATAGAAAAAAATTAGCCGGGCATGGTGGCGCATGCCTGTAGTCCCAACTACTTGGGAGGCTGAGGCAGAAGGATCGCCTGAGCCCAGGAGTTTGAGGTTGCTGTGAGCGAGGCTGATGCCACGGCACTCTAGCCGGGGCAACAGAGTGAGACTCTGTCTCAAAAAAAAAAAATAAAATAAAAAAATAAAAAAAATAAAAATTTGAGGATAGTCTTTCCAAAAGGGAAGCTAGCAAGAGAAATGACTCCAATTCCTTCCCCACCAGCCATAAGACCCGAACAGGCAAGCTTGCTTCTACCAGCCCCTAAGGAAGAGATCATGAATAAAAAATTATTTCACTCTGTTTTCAATTCACAAGTACCCTAATCTTGCTTCTATCCCAGACACACGTACTTGAAGAACCTCTGGAGAGGGCCAGGGGAGATAACACGCACGCATGGCGCTGGGCACAGAGCACCCAAAAATCCACCCTGCTACTCTCAGGATTATGAGCAACAGGCCTGGATGCTCAGTCCTTGACCTTAGCTGGCAGGATGGCCATGCCTAGTCTAGAAGGTGAGATTCAGATCAGAAGAGGGGACAGGAGAGTCACGTCAAACACCTGAAATGTCGATTCTGGCTCCACCTGAGAAGGGCCTTTTCTGCAGATGGAGACTCAGGCATCTCCAGTGGCATTCAGACATACAGCCTGCAAGCTGGGTGTCTCTGGGTAGGCCACTGAAGCTCGTCTATTCAGCCTCAGTTCCCCTTTCCTTGCTGACTTCACATGAACTAAATGAGAACACGGGACTGTATAAATGTCAGGAATCATTCCTTCCACCCAGGTGAGTCAAGCAACAATTCTACCTACCTCGGAATCTAGAAATGTCTAAAAATGATACTACCGGACTGTGCAAGGACACATGAAAGACACTTGTTCCCACTCCCTCCTCCCCACCAAACAAGTATTTGTCTCCACAACCTTATCAGCAAGCAGTAAGAATTTTTCTTAGTTACCCAGAGAATCTGCACATTTGAGATTACTTTGAAATGCCAACTGTTTATACACAGTTATTTTAAGAAAAGAAGATGGACGTCTTTGCTTTTCCAATTAAAATAAAAAGGCATGAGGTCAAGTTTTACCTCCACTAGAACTAGGCATTCCTGCCACTGTGGGACCCTAGACTCATAAACATTACCTTGGCCTCTATAGTTTAATAGTACCTAGTAAATATAGATAACAGCGAAATGCTGAACTCAAGGGCGAGTGGGCATCAGTACATATCTGGGACAGGTGCAGACTTTTGAGTCCAAGAGGCCTGGATTGGAATCTCTCTCCACTGCCTATTGGGCTGGTGCCTTCGGATGATGAGCTCCGTCACCCTCTCAAACCTCAGGACTCCTCATTTGTACAACAGGACAACATTGGAACCTACTTCACGGCACAATTGTGAGGACAAAGTGAATAAATGTAAGTAAAACGGAGCGTACGGTCCACAGCTGATAGGCCCTGTGTGTTTTGTCCCTGGCCTTCAAGCAGAGTGACATTTATAGCAAATCACTGGAAGTCCCTATTGGTGTTTGTCCTGGTGAAATATTTACATAACTGACAGAGTATGGTGAGATTAAAACAACGTCATTTGCAAAAGGGTCTCTTTTTGCTCAGTCTCCTAACTCTAAGGACGTGTTCTGTGTCATATGTATGGTGCAACTGAGTGGGCCAAAGGGCACCGAGACACCACATGGGAAGGGGGCATTAGAAACACATCCCGGCTTTCTCCCCTGCCAGGAATTAAAGACAGTCAGTGATCTCCCCTATTTTGGAGTAGTAACCATCACTTAACTTCAGCAGAGCTCCCAAATTCTCAGGGGCATCATAGACTGGACAATCTTTTAGAAGCTGTGTCCCACAAAGGCTAGGAAGGATACAGTGTAAACCCTACAGTGGGTGAGATGAAGGGATACTGTTGGCTGAGTGAGGTGAGCAAGGTGACTTGAGTTTCAGCAACAAGTCAGGGCCCTCCTTTTGGCAACAATGAAGCAGTGCTTCTCAGCACCCAGACAAGCAACACAGGTCTCACCTGGGAACTTTTTAGAACAGCTGAACCTCAGGCCCCTCCCTAGGCCCACTGCATCAGAAACTCAGTGGCTAGGCCCAGCACTTTGTGTTTCAACAAGCCCTGCATGGTTAATGTTAGCTCTCTCAGCACCGGGCTTCAATTTGGAATCCCGTTCTGCTTCTGGAATAAGAAAGGAGATAGCAGAACACTTCCTGGTTCTCCCCAAAATGCCAAGTTGGGCTCCTGAACGGCAGAAGCCGTGTCTAATACATCTGACTCTGCTGTGCCCTGACCAAAGCCTCGGCAGTTACTCCCACTTTTCCAGCCTCTGTGGAAAGGAGTAACTGTCTAAGGAGGGAATAAGCAGCCCTTCCCATAAGTGGGTCCTATGGACTGAACAAGGTTACTACCTCCTCCAGTCCCTAACACAATGATCTTAGCTCCTCAGCCAGATAGGGCAAGGGCTGTGGAGGGTTAACTCCAGCTAGCTGCCCAAAACCCCACAACTACCAAGACCAGAGGGAGACTGAGACCCCAGATTACTCCCTTACTCCACCTCTCCATTTGCCCCCTAAATCCGCACTTGCCAGAGGTCATGTCCAAAGGTCACGTCCACCTTTGCCAGAGGTTAGGGCTCCCAGCCCTTGGCAGTTGGCCAGAGGCATTACTCTTTCTGCTGGAGTGCATGCTACCAAACCTCCCTCGACTAGTGTTCCCCAACCCTGGAGGCCCTCCATCCCCATCACCACCCTCCCACCCCAAATGCCCCACCCTGGTGGCTCCATACCTGTAGTAAGACAGCAGGCCATTGCCAAGGACGAACCAGCGGCGCTGGTAGCCCTTCAGGTAGTTGGTCCACTTGAGGAGCCAGCCCTTGAAGCTGTCCAGAGGCAGTGAGGCCACTGGGGCACTGGGGGTCATGCCAGTCCCTGACATTGGAACCACAGCATAAGTCTTTGCCTGTCCAAGTCGCTGAAGAGGCAGGAGCTTTAATGCTGGCGTCTCTGACCCAGGTTTGAGCGAGGGCACGTTCCCCAAGCCAGGGGAGAGAGGCTCAGATGCCGCCTCGGCTAAGGGCCCAATCCTCACACCTGGACCGAACTCTGACCCCGTCCGCAACTTTGGCAGCAGGTCCAATCCCTGCCCAGCCTCTGGTCCTGCCTCGGATTTCTTCTCGATCATAAGCTGCGATCTTGGCAGCGGCTCAAAAACTGGCTCTGACTCTTCTTCTGACAGCAACTCCTGCTCGGGTCCGGGCACTGGCTGGGGCTGAGGCTTGGGCTCCGGCCCGGAGCCGGACGTGGAAGTGCTCATGCCCGGCGCCGCCGTGTGGCAGGACAGGCAGGGGACAACCGTGAACAGCGACGACAGCCCGCGGGAGCGGCCGCCGCAGCCCCCGCCTCGCCTCGGAGCGGCCGCTTTCCCCATAGAGCCCGCCGACCCGAGCGCGGCCGAGCGGGCAGTGGGGGCGGGGGGCAGGCCGGGGGCGGGGCCGGGGCCGGGGGCGCCGTCACGTGCGCGCGGCGCGCGGCGGGAGCGCGCGCAGATCCCAACGCGGCCCCGTGCGCCCCGCGCCCGCCCGCGCCCACCGGCTGCTGTCCTCCCGGCCAGCCGTCGGCTCGGCTCGGCCCCTGCTTCCTGCCTTGGTCCGGCCCTTGGAAGGGGCCCTGGAAACACCTGTGGGCCGACAGCTCGGCGGGCCGGCGACGCGGAAGGCACGGCGCGCTTCAGGCCACCATCCCTGCCTGCGGTCCAACCCGTGCCAGGCGCTGGAGGAACAATGATGAATGTGGAGCCCGCCGGCTCCCAGCGCAGCTCTGCCCACGGGGCCCTGCGCCGACGCCCCCCATCTCCACCCCGGCTGGGGCGGGTTAGCTCCCCGCAACCCGGGAAAGGGGAACGAGGAGCAGGTGCAGCACTCAGAACCCACGAAATGCGCCTGAAGCACAAGGGCCAGCTGGGTGGCGCTAGATAGAAGCTGAGGAAACTGCTCCCCAACCCCCATGGCAGCCATTACCTGTCTGTGGGTCCTTCTTGCGGCCACCAGGAGCGGCGGCTCCAAGCCACCATCGCCGCTGCCTCCTCCACCTCTTGGGCCAGCTGGCCTATGGTTCATGCCAGTGCATTCTGCTGCAAGTGGCGACATCTTCAGGTTCTCTAAACGAATAGAGGAAGAATTTTTGTAAACCAAGCGGTTTAGTACAACAGGCAACACATCTAAAATCAGTGTTCTTGCCTTGGACCTCTTGGTATCCCTGGGTGGGCTGGTGGTCCGTAAAGCATCCACAGTAGTTGCTGAGGTTTGCCTGTCTGCATTTTTCTGGAGAGAAAGTTCATAGTTTTCATGGAATTTCCAAAGGAGTCTGTGACCCCAGAAAGGTTAAACATCGCTGATTTTATAGAATCTATGGGAAGGGGAAAAGCTGATGGTTACTATTAATACAAATAATCAGCAGTGCAAGTTGAAAGACTGGATATTGGGCTTCTTTCTGTCCAGACCCTTCCAGCTGAGACCTCTTTGCAGACTCCCCTTAGCTCATTTCATGTCTTATTCTCTCCTTACCCACTCATCCCTTCCTGATTTTTGCTTTTGACAAGATGACCTGTGCAGGGACTGCCTCCTACATGAAGTAGTGGCTGGAAGGAAGCAGACTGGAAAGTCCTAGAAACAGGAGGTGCAGACACTCACTGAGCAGGCATCCCTGGCACCTTTGCTGGTAACTCTGAGACCCCTTCCTGGGGCAGTTGTCCTTGAATGGTGGTCTTACCTGCAATTTTGCTGTAAGCTCTGGAGTGCAGATACCCACCCATCTTGGTCTATACAATGGTGGCCCTTAAACTTCAGTGTGCTGAGTCACCCCAAGGAAAAGTGATTGTCTCTGGGGAGCACGGGAAGACAGCAGAACTGGGCAACTGGGAAATAGGGTGGAATGCTTGCTTTTCACCTATATTCTTTGAACCTTTTGAATGTCTGTGTTTATGTTTCCCCCATTAAAAATTAATAATAATTATTTAAAATCACCCAAGGAGGCTTATTAGAAATTCAGTTTCCCATCCCCATCTGCCTGATATTCTGATTCAGTAGGTCTGAGGTGGAATCTAGGAGCATGTATTTTAAGGAGTTCCCCGGGGGTTTTGGATGTGGGTGGATCATGGAGCACATTTTTTTTCCCTTTTATTTCATCATATAATGGCGGTACAAATATTGTTAGGGTTACATACATTGCCCCTACCACCCCTCCCCCCACACATGCCAGAGCTTCAAGTGAGTCCAATCCCCAGGTGGCACACATTATGTAACTCTATACTTCCTCCCCCCTCGCGCCCGCCCTCCATCTGACAAAAGATTTTTTTTTTACATTTTGGATACATTGTATAACTTTGCCTCTCCCTAAGAAGGGTTAGATGTATGCCCTTCCCGACGAAAATGCTCGCCACATCCCTATGATGTGGGTCTTGCCCCACCCCCCGAAACCCTGGTGAACACTACCACCATTTGAGCACCATAGTTTTAATCAGTCAGTACCATTTTGATGGCAAGTAGATGTCGAGCCCACTTTCCATATTTTGTGTCGCCATGGAGCACATTTTGATGGACAGTGATGTGGAAGGAAAATCTTGGGCTTTAGGATCCAGACTCACTAAGGAAATCCCTATCTATGGGCCCTTCAGCCACCCCACTGAGCTTCCTCTTGTTCATCTATAAAACCAGGATAATAATTCCTACCTCTCAGGTGTAATAACATCATGTATGTAAAGCACATTTGGCATAGTAGGTCCTCAGTAAATATTCTCTAGTGACTTAACTAGAAGGTGCTCTGTGAAATGTTTGGTGAAATGAATTAAACAGAGGCCAGAGCAGAAAGAGATGAGACCAAACCTGACAAACTTGGGAAACGGCCACCCAAATGGGCAAAGCTCAGTGCCTGCTATGTATGCATCAGATATGTTTGCAATCCTCAAGGAGGGAAGCTGTCTAGTAAACAAATACTTAATGCCATGTTTTGTCTGTGGCAATAAATAGCCCAGCCCCCTAAGATGACGGGGCCTAAGTCATTAGTTCTGCCAGAGTGAGTAAAGAAGGAGTCACAGAAGGGACAAGGTAGCACTGAGTCTGAGGGATGAGTGGAAGGACATTCAAGGCAAAGGAACCAGCATACACAAAGTCCCAAATTGGGAGAGAACAGCTTGTCTGGGAAATGATAAATAAATAGCACATCACATTTAGAAGAGTAGGGCAGGAAATGGAACAGAGCTGAGTAGACACCACATGCAAGGAATGTTCTTTAGCCTACAGAAAGTGGGGCTCTTGGGGACAAGGGTGATTTTTTACTTTTTAAGTACCATACCTAGCTGGGCATGGCTCACCTCTGTAATCTCAGTGATTCAGGAGGCTGAGGCAGGAGGATTGCTTGAGGCCAGGAGTTCAAGAGCAATCTGGGCAATATAGCAAAACCCCATATCTACAAAAAAATTTTAAAACATAAAAAATTAGCTAGACATGGTGGCACATGCCTGTACTCCCAGCTACTTGGAAGGCTGAGGCAGAGGATTGCTTGAGCCCAGGAGTTTGAGGCTGCAGTGAGCTACGATTGTGCCAC
>VBSM01003230.1:4293138-4304323 GCA_008086735.1 Cheirogaleus medius | reverse complement strand
TTTTCAGAGACAGTCTCACTCTGTGGCTCCTGCTAGAATGCAGTGGTGTCATCATAGCTCACTGCAACCTCAAACTGCTGGGCTAAAGGGATCCTCCTGCCTCTGCCTCCTGAGCAGCTGAGATTACAGGCATACACCACCACACCTGGCTAATTTTTCTATTTTTTCATAGAGACTGGGTCCTCACTCTTCCTCAGGTTGGTCTCCAACTCCTGAGCTTAAGCGATCCTCCGGCCCCGGCCTCCCAGAGTGCTAGATTATAGGTATTAGCCACTGTACCTGGCCCTTCCCTATGTTCGTTCAAGCCCCTGGCTCCTGCCTCCTCTAAAGTCCACTAGGAGAATGTCCTTGGCAGCTGCTTCCACCCATTCATTCATCAAACCAGCTCTAGTCCTCTTTCCATATTCCAAGCTTTTGCTGAAATCTCTCATTCATCAGTGATTCATCCTCAGCTAAAATTGAAACATCCACAACATGGCACTCCAAGCCTTCTTTCCTGTTTTCTTTTTCTCTACAGCCCTTGTCACCTTCTAAATGATGGGTTTATTTCTGTCTCCTCTTATTAGAATGTAAGCTGCAGGATGACAGGAATTTTGTCAGATTTATTTCATGCTGAGTCATCAGAGCCTAGAAGAAGACTTGGCGCACGATATGAACTCAATGAAAATTTGTTGAATAAAGTATTTCATCTAGTTTTCCTTGCTGTTGAGGGATTAGTACTTTTTAAATCTCTACACATTTATTTCAGTGGGGTCTCAGGAATGATGGGAGGAAAACTTAGGTGCTAGTCAAACAGCTTTGAGACATCTTAGAAGTCTCAAAGTCAGTGGTTTGAAGTGTGTAGGAGGATCATGGACCCCTTACAATTATGATGAAACCTACAGCATATACAAGCAGGCATGCATGCTAAAGTTCTGCATATGATTTACGAAGCCCGTAAATTCCATCTTAAGGACCTGTGTGCTCTGAGAACATTTCTGAAAAGACACACAGAAATAGCTAATGTGGTGGCCTCAGGAAGGTAGAGATGGGGAGTTTCTTCGCACTTCAAATTTTGTAATAGTGTGTTACCATTTTAAAGTTTTTAAAACTGTCAGTTATTTTAAAGAAACTGCTGTTCTAACACCTTGGGGTGATCACAGACTCACATGCCTTCAGGGGCCAGGGAGGTTAAGTGCAGTTGGGTTTCGGACGTAGCAGTGGTGGGAGCTGTGGCTCCCTGGAGCTTGCATACCCCACCCAATGTGCTTAAATTCAGCACCATGAGAAGCATGGTGTAGGGCAAATCCATGCCCCTGCTATTGGCACCAGGAGGACTATTATTAAATAGTTAGCAGTCTCTGTTTAGAGTGTTAGAAACCACAGGTTTTGTTTGAAAACTGATTGCTCAGTGATGGAGTATGCAGAATCTCTGAAGCAACAAGCAGGAGGAAAAAACCATCTTGGAAATGACCTGAGAGCTCCAAAGAATATGGTTGGTTGTTCACAATCCAATTTTCACAAAGAAAGGGTCAGCCAGGGCTCCCTATTCCTGCTTTGTCCAGACCCTGCCTGGCAGAAGCGCCTGGTCTGATGGGAGAACCAAGGCAGGTTAGCAGATGACAATGGCACAGGTTTGAGACATGGACGGAGTGGAGTCTAGTCCAGGAAGGGAGAGCTAACATCAGGGTGGGTTCTGTGAAGAAGGTGCACAAGGAGTCAGGCCCTGAAGGTGGAAATGAGGGGAGAGCTATATTCCTTGCAGGGTGAACAGTAGGATCAAAAGTTCCCAGGTAGAAAATCAAGGGGCCTCTTTGAAGAAGTGAGAGAATTCATGAGATTTGGCTCATGGGAAAAAGAAAGGGAAATCAGGTTAGAAATGCAAATTCCAAGGGGTCAGGCCCTCCCAACCTTCTAACTTGACTTTTGAACAAAGCTAAGGAATAATTCTTCCCCCTGACCATTTTGTTCCTGTGGAGCAAGTACACTCAGCCCCCTAGGATTACCTGAAGAAGGTTTGGTTGGAGCCCAGGTGACCAACCATTGCTCCACAACCAGGTTCCCAATAGGTACTTGTTGACTTAGGGGTGCCGCAAGGCCCTCTGGGAAATACGAATCCATCTCAGTCCAACTTCTTCCTCCTAAAGGATTAAATGAACATGATGGAAGAGAGCAGTCCTCCAAGGCCCAGAAAGGGGAGGTATGTTGCCCAGGATCTCAGAGCAAATCAAGGAGGCTTAGAAGCTGAACCCCTACCTCTAGATTCTTATTCTGGGGCTCACTCCCTAGCACCAGGCTGCCTCTTGGGGCATACGTGTCAACTCCAAGTACAGCACAACAATCACAACTGCCAACACACCCTCTTCCCACTGACCCCACGAGATGTCAGGCCTCAGCATCTTGGTTCTTGTCAAGTGTTAGCTCACTAGGCTCTCAGAGGCAGCCTATGAGGTGAGTACTACAAATATTCCCAGTTTCCAGATGAGGAAGAGGAAGCTCCAAGGGGCAAAATGACTCCCTTGTGGGAGGCAGAGCTGAGATTCCAGCTCAGAGCCATTTAACTGCAGAGGCCACGCATATCAGAGAAAGGAGAGGTCACTGCAGCAGTGAGACGCACACAGCCCTTAAGGCTTATGGGCAGCATTTCCAGTGGCCAAAGGGTTGCATGAGGCAAATGCTGCTCAAACAGATTCTCCCTGTAAAGCCCAAAGGAGGCACCCTGCCTTCAGCTGGAAGGCACCAGACACCAACAGCCAGGGTTTTCATTTGACTTCTTTTGTTTCCCTAGAGACTGCTCCAATATAAGCTCCTGGCCAGCGGGGTAGCTCACGCCTGTAATCCTAGCACTCTGGGGAGGCCGAGGCGGGAGGATCACTTAAGGTCAGGAGTTCAAAACCAGCCTGAGCAAGAGCAAGACTTTATCTCTACTAAAAATAGAAAAAAGTTAATTGACCAAATAAAAATATATAGAAAAAATTAGCCAGGCATGGTGGCGCATGCCTGTAGTCCCAGCTACTCAGGAGGCTGAGGCAGGAGGATTGCTTGAGCCCAGGAGTTTGAGGTTGCTGAGAGCTAGGTTGATGCCACAGCACTCTAGCCTGGGCAACAAAGTGAGACTCTGTCTCAAAAAAAATAGAGTTCAGCCTGAGCAAGAGCGAGAGCCCATCTCTACTAAAAATACAAAAAATTAGCCAAGCACACTGGCACACACCTGTAGTCCCAGCTACTCAGAAGGCTGAGGCAGGAGGATCACTGGAGCCCAAGAGTTTGAGGTTGCTGTGAGCTAGGCTGATGCCACAGTACTCTAGGCTGGACAACAGAGTGAGACTCTGTCTCATAAATAAATATGTAAATACTCCAGGAGGGCAGAGGATTTGAGTCTGTTTTGTTCAATAATGATTTCAGCATTACAAGAGTACCTGGTACATATGAAAAGCTGGATGAAGTGGAAGGTGAGTGATGGTTAGCTGTAGGGGGAACCTAGAAAGACTATCACACAAAGCTTCCATGAAGAGGTAATTCCAGCATCTGGGAAACCTAACTTGACCCAGTAGGGATAGGCACTTGAATGATAATGACTTGGTGACAGAACCTACGGAAATGATCCTGGATGAGCGGACTGGCTTAGGAATCCCACGGGGACTCATTTGGTAAAGTGATAAACACATTAGTAAAGTAAAACTCTCCCTCAATCATCATGTTGGATAAGCCTGGATTTCTGGCTTTGCTCAGAACAGGATTTGTTCCCATCCGCTCAGCAGGTATTTATGGAGTATTATATGTGCAAGCTCTGTGCCACATCTCAGGATCTGGGAAATGGAAGTACAGAGACCACCCACAAGTTCCCCTGCTCCTGAATTGCAGGTGGGAGAGCTGAAGCCCAGAGAGAAGTTACTGGGGCAGGCAGATCCCGGTCCAAGACCTGCCCCCTTCAAAGTCAGCAGCTAGCTAGGCTCTGAATTGTAATAGCCAGGATAACACTTCCTGACTCAACAAGTCGCTGGGCTGGGATGTGCCCCTGCTGGGGTCCCCAAGAATTAAATGACTTGGCCTCCCTCCCAGACCCAGGCATTGAGCCTTCCAGCAGATTCCAGCTGAGCATGTAAGCTCAAGCATCTGCTGACCCCTTGTGGTCACTAAGGGATCTGCCCTGGTCCAGCAGCCAGAGCCTCAAGTGCACGTCTGTGACATTCTGGCCTAGTGACCTCACTTCTCAAAGTGCTTTTCTACCACTTACCTCATGGGGTCCTCCCTACAATCCTGGGAGGTGAGGAGAGCTGAGATTCCCATTCCCATTTTACAAATGAGTGGCAGCATCCTGGGATCCAGTTCCAAATCCACCACTAATTCCTTATCTGACCTTGGCAAGTCACTTCTCCACTCCCAGCCTCCGTTACCCATCGGTAAAATACAAGTGATCTGTACAAGACAGCTCTATGGTCTCTTCCAGCTCCCCAACTCTCAGAGTGGAGAGGTGACTTACCCAGGATCAGGGTGAATCCAGGCAGAGGAATTCCCAGTCTGCAAGTCACCCCACTTTCCCACACAGATCGGGAAAAGCCAGAGGTATCACAGCAAACAAAAAAACCAGTTCCTCCACCTTTGGGTTCTGATTGTGATGAAGGGCAACATGGGTGGATGGATGGATGGATGGCTGAGGCAGATATGTAAGAACTTTAGGATCACTCTTGGCAGCAACTGGAGCAGCTATCTGCCTTCCCCTACCCCTTCGATCCCAGTTGTTTCCCCCTTTGGCAGGTTGCCCCAGATCCACCAAGTTCTGAATCTTTCAAGTTCCAAAGACACTACCTCTGCCTGGCAGCCTGGAGCTTGGACCTGCAGTGAGAGGAATGAGTCCTCATCCCAGGCCTCCTTCCTGCTGTGTTATTGACCATCATGATCAAAAGCTATAGCCATAGGAGGAGAGTCAGGGCCCAGGGACCATGAACAGGAGGCTCCAAACATGGGCATCCCTCACAGAGCAGTTCCTTTGGCCAACAATGGCTGAAAATAAGCTCTGTGCTCACTCTGAAGCTGAAGATGATTGGGGTGGCAGGCTGGCATGGAAAGAGCTTGCCCTATGCATCTCACAGCCTGGTTCAAATCTAGCAACTCTGAGCAAGTTCTTTAACCTTTTCTTGCCTTGGTTTTCTCATCTGTAAGATGGGTGTGATGCCTGACAAGTATTGTATTGAGGAATGAATGAGATAAGATAAAAAATGGCTTATATGTTATAGGTGCTAAGTAAACAGAAGTTCCCTTCATTTTATTCCAGGTCATAGAGAAATTCTGGAAAGAGAAGGAATAAGGTCCACTGTGTATCCAGCAAGCTTTTTAAACTGGGAAGTTTTTCCAAGTACTCTCAAGTAGTAAAGTGCATTTGGTGGTGGAGGAGGAAGGAATGAAATGTATTTTCAGCAGGAAATAAAGGCATGCTCAAAAATACTTGCTCTCTTTAGAAGAGAGTACCATTCATCTGTCCTCTACATCATCATAGGTCTTCAGGCACAAGGGATATTCTGCAAAGCTATCCCAATGGCAAAGCTGAGATCATCTTTTCACAGCTCCTGGGCAGCAGTCAGGACTCCTGTTTCCCATCCTTCCACTTCTTGGGTGAGCATCTCCCTCATCTACATCTCCCTAACCCAATCTCCCTAACAGCCTAGCCATCCCCAAACAGGTGACAAGTTCTTTAGTCACCTGGGAGAAGAGATACTTGAGTTTGAGTCCAGTTATGCTGTTAACCAGGTGAGCTCAGGCAACTGACATTCCAGCTGAGGCTCCCACAGTACCACCTGTGAAATCATGGGGCTAAGAATGGATCTGGGTTTTGATCTGTGTTCCAGAGGTCTCCAGTTCCCAGGCCTTCCACTTCTACCTGGAGTGATAAGGACAGGAAGCTTATAACATCCTTAGGAGATGGGCTTCAGAGTGAGACAGGCTTTGGGTTTGACTTTGTCACTGACTAGCTGTCTAAACAACTCTCTGAGGAAGAGTTGTCCTCAAAGGAAGTCCTCAAAGGAAGACCATAAAAGGGGAAAATAAAAACATCATAAACATCTGCCTCCCCACCCATGACCCAAGGCCCCTCTGGGCTCAGGGCTTGCTGAGATCCAGTTCAAAGGAACATAGGCTGCCAAATGGTGCCAGGCAGCAGTGCTGAAGGCAGTAAGGAGAGGGAGGAAGGGGGAGGGGAGTGGGAAGAGGCAGACCAGGGGGATGGGGGAAGAGGGAAGAGGGAGAAGAGTGAGGAGGAATCCCAGGAAGGACTTCCAAGAGTCACCAAGAGGACTAAGGTCCTTACCTAGCAGCTGTGGTGATGCAGAATGACCACTTCACTGGAGTCAGGACACCTGGTTTAATTCTCTGCCACTAACTTGCTGCATGACCTTGGGCAAGTCAGGCCACCTCTCTGGGCCTCAGTTTCCTCATCTGTAAAATGAGGAGACTCAGTTAACTTAAACAAATATGTACCAGGCCCTTACTGTGTGCACTGTCCTGACGCTGTAATACAAAGAGAAATAAGATAGTCATTTATTCAAAAAACAATGAGCGACTACCCCATTTACTAGGCATTGTGGTTATAGAGATGAGTAAGTCGGCGTCACTGCCATCAAGACATTCACTGATCGGAGAGACAGTGTGCAAACTAGTACTGGCCAACCAAAGACTCGGTGCAGAGACAGAGGCGTGGCCACACAAAGCACAGGACCGAGTGGCATTTTCTATTGGGGCCAGTGGGGGAAAGCATCAGAGAAGAGGCCTGAATTGAATCTTGGAGGATACTTGGTCCCTATCCTCAAAGAGCATACAATCTTATCAGAGGTTACGACAAATACCCAAACAGGTTCCATGCAAGGCAGAATGAAGCTGCCACAGGTAATCCAAGTTCAAGGGGACTTAGGCAGCAGAGAGAAAGGGGCGGACCAGAGACAGGAGGAGGTCGGGAAATGCTCTGCAGGAAATGACACTGAGATAAGCCTTGAAAGACAAAAAGAGTTCATGAGAGCCACGGAGAGCTGAAGAGGCATTCGAGACCAGGAGTCTTCACGTGTAAAGGCCCAATGTGGGGACTCTCGGGGTACAGTCGGGACAACAGGCAGGACAGGGAGTGGGGACCAGAAAGGCTAGAAGGCAACTGGAGCCACTGTTATGAAAGCCATCGGGAATGATGGGCCCTGGACCGAGCACTTTACATCCTCATGCCAGAGAGCTTACAGGGTCACACAGCTGATGGGTGGCAGAAACAGCACTTAAGCCAGGTCTGTCTGAGGCCCTACCATGACCTCTTTACCACTGGAATGCTAGGCAATGGCATTACTGAGTCCTTCCTGAGGTGCCATGGTCCTAGCACACCTGGCCTGGCATGTCACTTCAGACACATGGACACGAAAAGTTTGCCTTAACCATAGAAGCTGGCTTGGTTCAGTCTTTTCTACTTGAGCACCTAGGAGACTACCAGGATCTTTTTCACCAGAACAGAGGGGACGGGTGGGACAAGGAATATTAGGATTGCTGAGGAGTTTTTTGTGCTCTGCTGTCCGCTGGTCTTGGTTTATTGTTCTACAATGGTGTAGGCTGGCTAATTTCTGCTTCCCCCCTGCTCAGACTAGCATCACTGTGCCCCTGGGGCAGATCATTCTGCCAGGACTAGGGTGGCTGCCTTTTCTTGCGAGACTGGAGTTTCCCATGGCCCTGGTATATGCGGTTGCTATCCAAGTACTGCTGGATGTTCATGGATTCCCGTTTCCAGCGCCCCAGCTTTCTGAGCTGGTCCGTCATGAACTTTTTTTTCAGGTGATCGTGCAAGTGGTTCATCTTTTTCATGGTCTTGTCTGAAGCTCTTATCTTACAAAAAACAGAAGTGAGGTTAGGATGCAGAAGCCACTTCAGAGCAAGTGGGGCATCTGTGCTGCTGACATGGGGGTGGAAAATGTGGAAGCTGGACCCAATATTCATTCTATAAACACCTAACTCAGGGAGCCTCAGTTTCTCTATTTGTAAAAAGTGGGCATTTAGTAGATAACCCCTATGGCACCTTCTGACAGTCTGCACCTAGGAGCCTAACTTTGACCTAAACATCTCTATTTGAAGACTGGTCAGAAAGAGATGGGGGGTGAGGGGAGGGGACATCTTGTTTTTCTCCCTCTTCTGTAACCCCTATCATCCTATCCCTATTAATCATTTGGTGCTTCCCACATATTGTCTGTGACACTCCCTGTATCACATTAAATTCTACTTACTTCTTCTACTACATAACTTCTGTCTTGTCTCCGACAAGACCATAAGGTCCGGAAAGGCACATCCTATGTCTTATTCATTCACTTATTTATTCCAATGAGCTAGCTACGGGAAGGGATGCTAAGAAAAATCAGCCGCAAGTCTTCGCAGTAACTAAAATGCAGTTGGGAGGTGAGACTCATGCCCAGATATTTCTAAGCAAGGCAGAAAGTGACACACCCCTCTTAAAAAAAAAAAAAAAAAAAAAAAAAAAAAAAAAAAAAAAAAGCACAGAGTTCAAAGAAGGGAGATATCAAGACAAGCTTTACCTGGAGGGGTTGGCATATAAATTGGGGTTGGGTTTTGAGAGATGGAGAGGTCTGGGGCATTCAGAAACAGAATCCAGTGGGAGTTTACTTTTTTTTTTTCCTGAGACAGAGTCTTACTGTTGCCCAGGCTAGAGTGCTATGGCATCAGCCTAGCTCATAGCAACTTCAAACTCCTAGGCTCAAGTGATCCTACTGCCTCAGCCACCCGAGTAGCTGGGACTACAGGCATGCGCCACCATGCCCAGCTAATTTTTTCTATGTATTTTTAGTTGGCAAATTAATTTCTTTCTATTTTTAGTAGAGACGGGGTCTCACTCTTGCTCAGCGCTGGTTTTGAACTCCTGACCTTGAGCAATCCACCCGCCTCGGCCTCCCAGAGTGCTAGGATTACAGACATGAGCCACTGCGCCCAGCCAGGGAGTTTACATTTTTAACAAGTTCTCCAGGGGCTTGTGATAAGCACTAACATTGAAGACCTAGCACAAGGTTAAGCAAAGGAGTTCTTCATAAAGGCCAGTCAATGTTAACATGATTATGTGACACAAGGAGTTAAAGAGGGAGGGTGGGTGACACAAAATATGGGCACTAAATGACATAGTTCACATCAGTGTTCCCCAAACCTGGCTAAGCGCCAGAAAACATTTCAGTTGCTTGATAAAAACATAGACCCATGGATTCTAGCTTAGTAGGGTTTGACTGGGGGGCCAGGAATCTATATTTTTATCATGTCCTGAGATAATTCTGATCCAGCCATGAGAAGTGGCTACTTATATACCATTTTCTAGTGCATTCCATGACAGCAGGCTTTTTAGCCTCTGAGCTAGTGATTTCACCTTGAGCATGACTTACCATAGATCAGGGTTTCTCAACCTCGACACTATGGACATCTTGAGCTGGGCAATCCTTTGTGGCGGGGGCTGTCCCGCACGATGTAGTTTCTTCAGCAGCATTCCTGGCCTCTACCTACTACATGCTAGTAGCAACACCCTCCTCCCACTTATGATAACCAAAAATGTCTCCAGACAATGCCAATGTCCCCTGAGGGGCAAAACCACTTGAGAAACACGGCCACAGATGAAGGGATACCAGCTGTCATCCACTGTCCTTAGAGCATGTTCAGAGGAGTCCCAAGACACTAGGTTCTAGCTGCCCCCACTGAAATCACCAAAGCTGCCTCTTCCCCTAACATGAGCCCTTTTTGGTGGGGGGGAGACAGAAACACTGCCACATTGTCACTGAGGGCCTCGAATCCACTGAGTTCCTACGAGCCAGGTTCTCAGCTAGTTACTGGGTCCATAAACATGGAGAAGGCAGTCTCTATCCTTGAGGGAAAATGTCCTGCTCATTGATCAGTCAGACCCAGGTTTGGAACACTGCAATGATTTACTGCATGATCTTGGTGAAGTTAGTCTCTCTCTCTGAGTCTCAGCTTCCTGAACTATTTAATGGGGGTAATAATACATAATGTATCAAACATATAAAGGTTCAATACAGCTTTAAAAGGAAGCTTCTAGATGGCTGAAAGATGGTGCAGCCCTCTGGTACACATGAAGCCAACTCAGGAGTTTCCAGTTACAGTATTTCAGAGATCCTCACTCCACTTGTAAGAGGTACAACACTCCCACAGGTTATCGGCGTTGGCCCCCAACCCATCCTAGGCCACTCAGAACACCCCCACACCACCTGGCCACAATGACTGAAGCAAGGATGAGCCCATGACCCAACTGGGGCCAACTGGAGTCCTTCTCCAGGATTTGTCAAACAACAGCAGAAGCGCTCCATTTCCTGTGTGGTCAATAGGCCAGGGTTTCCTGTGGCCTTGCTCCCCAGGAACAGCCAGCCTGATGATGATGCCAACATTCAGAATGCAGCAAAGGAGACAGGGAATGTGGAATACACACACACATCCCCTGGCTTCTATAATCCCAAATGTTGGTGACCTTGCCCTATCCATCCTTGATTCTGTAAGCCAGTCATTCTCTATTTTGCTGGGACTAGTTCAAGTTCAGTTTATATCAGCTGCAACTGAGGGGGTCTTAATAGATCCTGCTGTACAAATGGGAAAACAGAGTCTGGAGGAAGCGTGATTCACCCAAGATCACACAAAACCGGCCTGCCCATCTATGTCCACTACACCACACCACTGGAAGTTTAACAGAGGGAGAAATACCCAAGTCTCTGTTCTTTTAGTCTCTGTGGCCCTCAAGAGGATCTGGTACCACTCTTAAGACTCCCCAATTCTTCAATGTCAGAATCCCATGGACCCATTTAGATTTGACCGTGAACATGGAGGGAAGCTCAACAGAGTCAGGAAGGGAGCAGCAGCTCAACTCTGGGCTGTCTGCTCTGCTTGAAGAAATGAGGATGTCTTGGATACCATCTTGTTCACTTGTCTCTTCCTAGTGCCCAACACAGTGCCTGTCCCGAGCAGGCCCTAAAGACAGGTTTAATGAATTAATCAATTAGGGTTCCTTGGGAGCATAAGAAGCGACTCAGTTCTCATCTGGAAAATGGGGATAGTTCCCAAAGGAAAAAAACTGAAAAGAGAGCATTGTTGCCAATTCAGGCTCTAGGACTCCGTACTTTGTATGGGAGAGAGTAAGAATCCATTCATGGATTCCCTACATAGAAAGATAATGTGCTTTGAGAAAAAAAAA
>VBSM01003230.1:4258517-4269505 GCA_008086735.1 Cheirogaleus medius | reverse complement strand
CCTCGGCCTCCCAGAGTGCTAGGATTACAGACGTGAGCCACTGCGCCTGGCCAACCCCATCCACTTCTACTGCCTTCTCCCCTTTGCTCCTTCACTAGCTGTGTGACATTAGGCAAGTCACCCTCTCTCCATGCCTCAGTCTCCTTGTGTGCAGTGGGGGGAGAGTAACAACACCCCCCTCACGGGGGCATGTGACGTGCTGAACACAGAGCCTGATGCCCAGTGGTAGCTGCTCACCTGGCAGCTGGCGTGACCCTCACACTCTGCTCCTGCTGGCTGACACCCCCTGCCCCGGCACGGCCTGTTTCTCCTACCCACAACACCCTTTCCTGCTCCGTCAGTATGAAAGGCTGGGCACAGTGTGGGCACCTGGGGAGGCCTCCGCAAGTGCTCGCTGCCATGATCACGTCATCGTTACCATCATCACTGCACACCTTGTCCCCTAAGCAGCCTTCTCAGGGCTCCCCAGAAAGAAGCAACTAGCCCACCATACCTGCAACTCCCTTGGCTCTAGAACTTCACCCATTGTGGTGAATCCAGCCAGAGGCCAGGATCAGAGCCAGGCTGCTCTGTGATGCCTGTGGGGCCAGCTAAGAACAGGCTCAGCAAGCTGGCACCCCGCTTCCCAGCCTTGCTGTGGGTAGGAGGGTGGCATCGCCCCTCTCCCTTGCAACTAGGCCGGTAGAAGGGGAACCACCGGCCCTGCCCACGGCTGCCTGGGCTCTCCTCTTCCTGGACTCTTGCCTTCTGCTCCCACAGACTCCACTTTCAGGAAGGGAGCCGGCGTCCGCCATTTACACTCTAGTCTGCGGCTGGCCTTGGTGCCTCTCCCGGAGCCCCTGGCAGTAGAAACCTCCTCTTGTTCAAAACCCATCTTAGCCCCTGGCTCCAGTCTGTTCCTCTCTGTTTCTGCATCTCTGTTAGTGGGGCCTCCAGCCTCTACGCACCCTCCTTAACACCCTGAGCCATGTAGTCTAACCGGCTCATCAATCCGGCTGTCAGAGCTGTCAATAAATACATCATTTAAGGAGCACTGCTCTGTGCAAGGCCCCCAGGTGAGGTTTTGGGGACACAGAGTTGCCCCAAGGTGTTACCTGTGGGAAGCAGACAGGTGACCACATGGCATGAGACAGGGCCTCTAGAGCCACAATGGGGGAAGCAGAAAGGGCTGTGGGAGCCCAGAGCAAACTCCCAACCTGCCCGGGAGTCAGGCAGTCGAGGCTTGGGAGGGAAGGAAGGAGCCGGCAGAAGCCAAGAAGTGGCCAGATGCCAGGCACATGCCACTCTTTGCCCACGTGTAGGAGGCCTGGCCAGCCATAGCCTTTCCTGCAGGCCGGGCTGCCTGGGGCCCAGTGTGAAGAGCGCTGGCCTCAGGACGGGCAGTGTGGGCCTCGAGACTGGGACCTTCACAGCCTCATGGCCCTGCCCAGGAGGGCCCCACTGGGTCAGGTTTCCCAGTGCCGACTCATGCCCCAGCTCAGTCCCCAGCTCTCATGTAACCTGCGGGCAAAAATAGAACTGGGCTTTGGTCCTGCCCCAATGGCCTGGGAGGATGGGGACAGGGCCTCTGGGTCCCAGCTCTAAAGATTCCAGGGCAGGGCTGAACTCTGACTTCAAGCTTCCCTGGCTACCAGCTGCCCCCAACCCCAGCTGAGCACCCCCGGAGCTCCCCTTCCTTCTCCCAGGCCTGCGTCACAGGATCTCAGAGCAAGAGGGGAGAGCAGGAGACCCCCTGGACTCCATCAACTCCGACCCTCCTCCACTGAACAGATGGGGAGACTGAGGCCCAGATAAGATCAGACATGCCCACAGTAGATCAGCAAGTATGAGCAAAGTTACGGCTGGAACGCAGGCCTCCTCACCCCGAGTGGGCGCCCTGGCCTCCCCCATGCCTTCCTTGGTTTAAGGCGGAGAGAGGGTGAGGGCTGTGACTCAGATGCCCCTTAGTAGGACAGGCAGAAAGCCAGCCTCCACCCTCAGGCAGAATGATCTAGCAAGGTCTAGGCCTAGAGCCTTGGCCTTACCTTGCCCAGAGCCCCACAGCCCCTTTCATCATAGCCAGTGTCTGGATTCACACAGACCAGGCTTCAAGTCCTTAGGAGCCATGTGACCATGTGCAAATCATGAACCTCTCTGGGTCTCAGTCCCATCATCTGTAAAATGCAGATGAAAGTGGTGGTTGCCATGACAACTCAAGTTCAACACTCAGCACACTGTAGCTCCCAGTAAACATCAGTTTTTCCCAGACTTAGCTGAAGCCCGTGCCTTCGAAATTCCAGCCCAAGGCCCGGCTCTCCCTCTTTTTCCTCTCTACATCACTTGGACAGCAGGGAGTCTGACTGCCTGGTTCAAATCTTGCCTCTGCTGCTCTCTGGCCACATGGCTCAGGGCAAGCCCCTGCATCTCTCTATCAGATGGTGACAATATAGCACCTACCTTGATCAGGTGCAGTAGAGGGATCTGAGGGACAAAGGGCTTGACAAAGCATGGGACACAGATCACTAGCAACTGCTATCAAATACTGATTGGGCCTCCAGAGCCTCAGTTTGGGCCCTGAAACTCACTGAAGGTCAACTCACTGTTGACCTTCGCTGAGCCTCAGTTTCTGCCGCCTCCAAAGCCAGGTGGCAGTTTCCTCATCTGCAAAATGGGATAAGAGCCGTACCCCTCACGGCCATCAAGGCCACACACCTGCCCCGACCCCCACCTCTTCAGCCAGTGACCCAGGCACTCACTCTGCTGAACAGACTTGAGACCTCGAAGACAGGTGGCCGCCAGCAGGAAGCCACAGCCCGGGGGAGGTGCCCGGAACTCTCCGGCCAGGCTGCAGGCAGCCCCCAGGCAAAGGGGGCCCATGGCAGCCATCTGTAGTGGGTGGTGGCGACGGCCGAGCAGCAGCACGGACAAGGCCAGCGTGAACAGTGGTGTAGTGGTGGTGACAAGCTGTGCTAGGTCCAGGGGCACAGCACTCAGGCCCACGTTGCCACAGGCCATGGAGGTACCAAAGGTGAGGCTGAGCAGTAGCACTCGGCGGTGGGTGCCACCCGGCATGGGTCGCTGTGCTCCCCAGTGGCATGCCAGCGCCGCCGCCAGCATGTGCAGTGCTGACAGCAGCAGGGGCCGCCCGAAGCTGTGCACAGTGAAGATCCACTTGTTGAGGCTTGACATGCTGGCTCCTGCCAGCAGCCACACCAGTGCTGCCACGGCCACCCGGGCCCGGCCAGGCTGCCCAAGGGTCTGGGGGCTGCCAGGAGGCCACTCAGGGGGCCTAGCCACCCGAGCACCACCAGCTGCTGCTGCTGCTTCAACTGAGGTCATCCTGCCGTCATGGTGCTCCCGCGGGCAGTGGCACATCCGCACCAGTGGGACTGGGGCAGAAGGCGGGCTGCCCAGTGACCAGCTCTGGGCCCCGCCGGATCCTGGTTCCGCAGATCCTGTCCCCAGTCTCAGACAGGGGAGAGCACCGCTTACTTGTGCCCTCCGAGGTCTGGGAGCTGAGACGACTGTGTTGTCGGCTCAGACAGGGCAGAGCCAAGGTCGTGGCTGCTGAGGTGCCAGGCTCTCCGATGCTCAAGCCCGGCCTAATAAGCTCCGGACACCTCTGCCCCGTGCCAGGTGAGGTCTCCACTCTCCTCCGCGCCTAGTGCCCACGCTATGCTGTTAGATGGAATCCTGTTCCTTTTCTCTCTTCGGTCCCCAGTCCGTTAGGGTGGGGATCCAGACCCCGGGAACTCCTGCGTGCTCAGGCCGTGACCAGGCCTAGCAGGGGCGGTCAGGGCTCCGCGCCCCGGGGAGCCGGAGGGGTTGCGGCTCGCTGCTTCCGCCAGTGCCCAGGCAGTGAGGGTGACACGCCAGCTCGCGCTCCAGCCGGTGCCAGGCGGCGAGCTCGGCTCGGCTCGGCTCGGCTCCGGCAGCGCCGGTGCTTCAGCTCCGGCTCCCGGAGACTCCGGCTGCGGCTCCGGCTGCGGCTCCGGCAGGGAATCCCGCCAAGCTCCAGCCCAGGCCCGGCCCGGCGGGCGCGGCCCCACCTCCGCCGCCACCGCCTGCGCCCCACCCGGAAAGTTGGGCCGAGCCCCCGGCACCGTCCCGGCCAGGCCCCGCCCCCGAGCCGGGTGGGATGTCTCGCCCCGCCCCCATGCCGCCGCTCACTGCCCCTCCCCAACAGCTTGGCATACCCCCATTAGCTCCGCCCTCGGCCTGCGCGTCTGCCCATTACAGCCCCCCAGCTGGAGTGGTCAGCTTGTCTGGCCCCGCCACCGGGAAAATCAGGCCCCTCCCTGCCCAGCGCCAAGGAGAGACCCCCATGGGGACCACCTTACAGTGCTGGAGACACTGGGGTACCCCGCACGGCCGCCCAAGCTAGCTTCAAGGAGCTGGGCATTGAGCAGGGGCCCACAGCCCCCCATCCCAGGACCGGTCTCAGGCCCACCTGGTCTCTGGCCACAGTGATCTCATAGGACCTAGGCATCCGGCAGAAGAGAACCATGGGACCCCTTAAGGCCCCTCCATCGCCCCTCCCTAGCCCCAGCATCCCCAGCCACCTCCTAACACCGAGCGGCGTCTTCTCTGGGCCGGCAGAGGGAAGCTGAATCACCAGGGCTACCCACAGCTGTGGAAGCAGGGTACCGCCAGCCAGCATCCATCCCTAGCCAGCAGCCACTGTCCCGTCCTCTGGGTGCCCACAGCTGACTCACAGCTGGACTTCCTGGGGTCCACCCCCTGCCCCCAGCCCTGGTAGGACAGAGCCCTGGGCTGGAAGACAGAGCAGATGTCACTGAGCCCTTGCCCCTATCTGGGTCTCGGTTTTCCCAGCCAAACAATAGTCGGTCTCTGAGTTTATAGTTGGATAAATAGCTCGTCCCAGAGCAGGACAGGTCGACCCAGATTCCAGGCAGGGCCCTGGCCTTTCAGTTCTGGAATCCAGGTGCGCAAGGACCAAGGCCCAGCCAGGTGCCCAGTGTGCGCTGTGATCCTTTTTCCTATCATTGAGCTTCCTTCCCCTGCAGAAACTCCTGCCCACTGGGATACGCCTACCCCTCTCCTGTAGTCTGCCCTGCAAGTCCTTCATGACAGCAACCTGTCTGGTGGAACAAGATCTCACCCAGGGACCGCTTAGACCGGCCCGCGGCGCCCTCTGGTGGCCAGACCGCCAAATAGCTACAAGTGCCCGGCAACTGATCTCAATCCCTGGACATGGTTAAAGACCCCAGCCTCCCAGAACTGCTGAATGAGATGCTCTCTGTCAAGCGTGGGCCCAGCAATTGTCACATTTGCTTCTGGCGATTCTGACACCTGCTAGAGCCTGAAAATCACTGCTGAATAGCCCAAACTGCAGGGCAGGGGTTGCCGATAGGTGGATTTCCGGGCCAATGACCAAAACCTGGGGACATTTAGACAGGGTTTCTCCAGGAAGGGTTGTGGGAGAGAAAGTGGGCCAGCCAAGGAGGCAGCTCCCCCTCTGTTTCCTGAGAAACTAGGGATCTGGGCTGCCTAGGGGTTATATTCTTTGGAGGACTTTGTCAGTTTTCCAATACGTTTTCCTCAATAAAATAAACAATAATAATTTTTAAAAACAAAAGCACCCTTGACTCTTCTCAGAGCTCAGCTAATGAGGATTGAAAATCTGTCTACGCCTCCTCCAAGACCACCCCAAAGACCACCCACCTCCCCTGGCCGGTGAGGGGTGGCGATGAGGGATAGGGATTAACCAAGCGAGGCCTGGGAAGGCCTTGGTGGGATGGAGAGGACTACACACCCCAGATGGGCTGGGCACAGGAAGACACACCACCACCGGCTGCCAGGACGAACCGCTTCATCTGTTCCACTCCTCATAGTTCCTCCTGGAAGCAGGGGCGGGATTATCCCACTCACAGACGAGCTCTGGGTGGGGAAGGAAGCATGGTGCCCAGGGTCATGCAGCTTGAGTGCTGGCGGGAGGTGTGGACCAGGTCTGTGTGGCTCTAGAGCCCCAGCTCTTAACCTGCCTCGACCGGCAGGCGGCAGGACTCTCAAGAGGGTATTCCCATGTGGGACTATGCGGGACCAGGGCATCCAGCTTCAGGGAGGGCAGCAGGAGCTCCTTTGCATTCCTTGGGGTCTCCCCTAAACCCAGAGCAGCTTGCCCTTGCTCACAGGCCCTTCAAAGCCCTCAAATCCGAATGCTGCTCTTTGGGGGCCACGGCTGGCTGCTATGGGAAGCAGGCAAGGTAGTGAGGGGCTTTGGGGACACGGGGAGGGGAGAAGAATCCATTTCTACCTACTGTGCTGCAGAGGCCACGGGACAGGCCCCTCCTCTTGTCACTGCATGTGCCTAGACAATCACTTCCCTCCTGGGGTCTCAGTTTCCCCATGCATGATCCATGATCCTTGTGTGAACCAAGGCACCATCCCACAGCTGTGAGTTAGGAAACAGGCTCCGAGCGTGGAAGTGGCTTGTCTGGAGCCATCCAGATCTAAATGCAGGCTAGATACAAACCTGTACCGGTCTCAAGGGGTTGGCCTCTGCTGATCAGACCCTTATTCTATCCCTCAGGCCCTGCACTGAACATGACTGTCCTCTCACCGACACTGCTTTCTGCCAGTTGGGCCAGATTAGACCCCTGACCTAGTGTCCCAGTGACCCAGTGGCTTTGGGACACAGGCTGAGAAAGAAAGAGGGGCCTGGGGGTTTGAACTGGAAGGTGGCAGAGTCCCTGCTAGGGCGGCACCTGGGGAAACTGAGTGAGGAGGAAGAGACAGACGCTTGAGGGTAGTGTAGGTGAGAGAGGGGAGCCCTGAGCCCCAACTTCAATTTCACCACTGCCCTTTGCTGCTCCCAAGTTATATCCTTTGGTTTGAGCAGGATTCAGTAGCTTCCTGCTCCTCAGAGCCAAACACACCCCAGCAAAGACAGTCCCTCCTGGAGGGAGGGTCAAACCCAGCTCGCAGACCTTTGAAAGCCCAGTGCAGGGGTCCCCTGTGGTTACCCTTCACCTTCTCTCTAGCCTGGCCTGAGACCTGTCACAGACTGTCCCCCCAGTATGGGAGGGGCCTGTGGCTTCCTAAGGCTGAGTCTCAGGGGGGCAGGGAGGTAGCAAGATGGTGCACTGGCAAGTGTCGGGCACTGAGGTCAGTGGCTGAGGATCTCAGCTCTGCCATTTACAGGCTGTGTGTGACCTGATCTTGAGTCTGCACTCCTGCGCCACAGGCTTGTTAAAGGAGAGCCACAGGTCCCAATCCTCCCCGAAGTGGCCCTCGCTATGATTAAGGAACAAGCACTTGGGGGTTCTGGGTGCAGACATTCCACCTTGAAAATGTAGGGCTGGTTTTGTATTTGGCTTCCTGATACCCCAATGTTTGTTTCAATGTAAAAGAATGTTTTAAATCACCTATTTCTCCTCCTGAATCAGACCCTAAATATGTGAAGCTGGTGCTCTAGGAAGAGGTACATGTTTAATCTGCAGCTTGGAGGACTTTGAGTGTGTCACCCTGTCTTCTCAGGCACCTGGTGTAGTAGACCTGGGGCAGTACCCTGACTGTGCCTTGGTGAGAGGCAGGGAATGAGACTCTAGCTCCAAGGTCCTGGCCTCCAGTTGAATCAGGGTTCTGCCATGTGACCATAACAATCATCAAAGTGCTCAATTTTCAGTATTTTAATGGAGGAGCTGGGAGGCCACCCCAGGCCAGGTCTGTGTGACCCACATCTTGTCTGTGACCCTTTTTGAGCATCAGCTTCCTTATATGCAAAGCAGAGATGAAAACAGAAGTATCAACAACCTCACAGATTTGTGCAAGACAGTGTCTAGCAAGTAGGTGCTCCGGAAGTAGTAGTCAATGTTGCCACTGCCAGCGTCACTCCCCCAATGCCCAGGAGATGGCTCAGGCACCCTCCTCTCCTGCTCTGGGGGTATCTTCCCGGTCCCTACTCCCTGCCCTTGCCCTCTCTCTTCAGACATGTGGCACCAGGACACTGCAGCACGTGCATAAACAATGCTTTAATCATATTGGAGGCAGCAGCCCGGCTGTGGCCTCGCCAGCTACCACGCCATGACCAGCTCTGGGGCCACCGCCCTGACGGTAGAGTGGAGAGTTTGGGGTCAGGGCTGCAGCCCCTGGAGCACACAGACTTTGTAAGAACAGGTGGTACTCACAACGCCGGCAGCCCGCAGACTTTCTTCCTTCTGCCAAGGAGTCTGAGATGCTTCATGCCCTTCAGACCATAGGGTGGCCTTCATGGGAGGCATGTAGGGCCAGGCTGGCCAGACCTGGGCTGACAGAGTCCCAGGAAAGGTGCTTGGCTCCCTGCTCCAGGCTGGGCCATGGCTTAAGACACTTGCAGGGATAGTGACTGGGGCAGCCTGGGAGACGTTGCTCCAAGTACATAAGAGGTGACAGCAGTGTCAGGCAAGTGCCTATTCCAGGGTCATCAGGAGGGAGGGTAGAAGCCCAGGGAGTGCACGAGGCTGCTGGGTGAGGGCACCCAGGGGCTACCAGCGAACCAGCCTCAGCTCAATGGTTTCTCCATCCGTGGGTCTGTATTCAGCAATACCTACAGAAGCAGATGGATCAAGAGGGGTTACTGGGCAGAGTGTCCTGTGTCCTACCCCCAACCTCATCTTCTGGACCCCGATCCTGAGGCCAGGGCCTGCTAGATCCACGCAGGCCTCGGTGGAAGGGAGCTGGGAGCTGTCCAGAGCCAACCAGGAGGCTCTGAACTCAGTGTCCACGTGGTCCCTGAGGCCACAGGCTCATCTTTCACTGGGGGAGCCTCCAGAGGGTAGGGGTACAAGACAGCATGCTGGATGACAAACATGAGGCAAAAGGAAGCAAGATCCCTGAACACATCTGACAGGCAGGGTCACTGTCTTCATAACACCCAAGTGGCCGTCAGGAAGAGAGACTTGCTCAGTGTGGGCCAGAGGGAGAAGCAGGACCACGAGTGAAGCGCCCCAGGAGTCAGCCCTGCTCACCAGAAAGAATCCAGGCTCTAGTAGGACAACTGGGTTTAAGCCCCAGCTCTGTCACTCCTTGGCATGTGGCTTTGGACGAGTTATTTGTGAGTGCCAGTGTTCTCACTGGTGAAACAGGGCTGCAACCTGCAGGGGAGTTGACAGGGTCCTCTGAGAGAGCCCAGGTGTCAGGAATATTTCCTCTCAATGGAGGTGCTATGGTCTGAATGTTTGTGTCCCCTGAAAATTCATACGTTGAAACCTAACCCCAAGGTTAGGCGTTAGGAGACGGCATTAGGAGACAGGGCTTTGGGAGATGATTAAGTTATGAAGGTGCAGCCCTTATATAAGAGGCCCCAGAGAGGTGCTTTGTCCCTTGCACCATGTGAGGACATAGCTAGAAGGTATCATCTGTGAGCCAGCAAGTGGCCCTTAGCAGACACCAAATCTGTCAGCGTCCTGATCTTGGACTTCCTGGCCTCCAGAATTATGAGAAGTAAGTTTCTGTTGTTTGTAAGTTACCTAGTTTATAGCATTTTGTTATCGTGTTATCGCAGTCTGAATGGACTAAGACAAGAGGGAGCTCAATTACTATAACTCCCAGCCAATTTTTACCCAAGGAAGACAGAGGAGTGACTTATGAGATTGGTAAATTTGGGGGAGCATTTTGGCATGTGTGGGCCAGACTCTTTTTCTTCTCATGGGAATGGGCTTCCTGCTGGACTAGTGGTGGGGAGCAGGTGGGAGGTAGAGGCTTCAACTGCCCGGGTCTGGCTGGCGTGGTGGCTCATGCCTGTAATCCTAGCACTCTGGGAGGCCGAGGCAAGTGAATCGCTCAAGGTCAGGAGTTTGAAACCAGCCTGAGCAAGAGTGAGACCCCATCTCTACTAAAAATAGAAAGAAATTTGGCTTAACTAAAAATATATAGAAAAAATTAGCCAGGCATGGTGGTGCATGGCTGTAGTCCCAGCTACTTGGGAGGCTGAGGCAGGAGGATCACCTGAGCCCAGGAGTTTGAGGTTGCCATGAACTAGCAGACGCCATGGCACTCTAGCCTGGGCAACAGAGTGAGACTGTGTCTCAAAAAAACACAAAAAACAAAACACAACTGCCCGGGTCTGCTTCCTGGCTGAGTCCACCTGGCTCTCATCCTAATCTCCATTCTCCAGTCTTTATCAGTAATAGAACAGGCCAGATTTGGGGTCTCCACCTGCAGCTCCTTTGTTTTATTTCTCAGTTTATTCTGAATAGGGGCAGGAAAAAAGAATGCTTTTTATTGGGCTCCCTGAGAAAAGTCCCGTCTTCTATAAAGCACGTGGCACAATGCCTGCCACATGGCAAGTGCCTCCTAAAAGGTCCTTGGGGGTGTTGTAAAAGGAACTTAAGTAGCAAGAGTAGGGACAGATGACCTTTTAAGAGTCTGTGCAGTAACTGGGCTGATGCATAAGGATGCTTATCACAGCTTGGGGCATAAAAGCTAAAACTGGAAATATTCTTAAAAAGAAGAGAACAGACCCAAAGGACTCATAGGGAAGCAAAGCTGGAGCCCTGAAATCGCTAAAATTACAACACCCCTGAAATCCTCACTACCTCTGGACTTCTGAGCACATGAATCAATGGATGTCATATCATTGAAGCTAGTTTGCACTGTATTTCCTGTTACTTGCAGCCCAGAGCAACTTAATGGATGATATCCTATGTGGCTATTACAAAGAAAGAGGAAGATCTGCATATACCAACATAGAAAGATGTCTACAATATATTAAGAATGAAAAAAACAGTATATAGAGCTGTGCTGTCCAATATGCTTGTCGCTAGCCACATGCGGCAACTGAGCACTTGAAATCTTAGTACCAAAAAAAAGCAGGTAAAATATGTCATTAATAGTTTTACATTGATTACATGTTTGAATGATAATGTTTTGGATATTTTGGGTTAAATAAGATATATTATTAATATTATCTCATTAACTAGACAGTTTAATATTATATATGTGGGCAACATTTTATTTCCATTGAATAGCATTGATATAGAGTATGGCTCCATTTTTTTTTTTTTTTT
>VBSM01003230.1:4246586-4258417 GCA_008086735.1 Cheirogaleus medius | reverse complement strand
AAAAAAAAAGAAAAGAAAAAGAAAAAGAAACCCACACAGGGTGACTTAGGCAAAGGGAAAGTATTGTTTTAGGGAATGTCCCAGGACAGCCCTTTTCCCATTCCTTAACTCTCAGGGTACATGTGGCTGCTGGGGGCTACTTCTCTCCACGTCTGCCTGTCTGTCTCTCTCTGCTGTGCGTCCACGGACCTCAGACACAGCCTTCCTGCCGGGCACCCACTGGCACCAGCAGGGAACTATTTGTCAGACTGGTGTCCGCAATGTCTTCCCAGGGGTCCTTGAACTCTGAATAAAAACATTACATTCTATTTGTTTTTCATTGTGATGACAACATCCAAACATGCATACTAGCAGGTTCTGGGTAATCTCCATGTGTGCGAGGCTGAACCCTGCCAAGAGCACTCAGTCTGTGTGTGGCCGTCTATGACTACGGTGCGTGTTGCTCTATGCTCTGCAGGTGACCAGAAACAGAAAGAAGGTGGCCTTCATGGTGAATGGAGTACCCAGGGATCGTGCTCAGGCTCAACAGTGGCTCAAATATAGGGGCGTGCCGAAGCAGGGCACCCAGTGCCTGACAGCGTATACCTGCACCCCCACAGACAGTGCTTATTTGAATATTATTGGGTTTTATATTTTTCTTTCTACTTAATTTGCAGTTGTTTAGAATTTATAGCTGTCTAAAGCTAGAAAAAGAAAAGACTTTCTATTTAGTAAACATATTAATACACATCTAAGTCATATTATAGAAGAAGGAACTTAACCTGGGGTCTGGGAACACTTTTGTCCTTCAAAGGAGGCATTGCATATCTCTGGTCTGAGATTTCCTGGCCTAGATGACCCCAAGGTGCCAGTGGTGGGGCTTTCCTGGTTGCAGGACGTTGCTCTCTGGAAACCCATAGAAACTGGGGTCCTCTCAAAGGAAGACACATCATTCCAGGGGCAAAGTCTGGGGTCTGTGTGACCTGCTGGAAGGCACTCAAGTTCTCTGGGCCTGATTCTTTGTTGGTAACAAGAGGATCGTGCCTGTCTTATTTAGGCATGGATGTGGCCGGGCATCGCCCAGCACTCCAGACACGCCCATCCTCAGACTTGACTAATTTCAGGGTAAGAAGCAAGTTTTATACTGTCCTACCGCCTTGGGGTAATTAATAACAGGATTGGACCAAGATTTGATAATAAGAGTTCTTACTCTGATTAAAGCAAACCTGTATTGAGCACTTGCTATGTGCTGGACCCTGCACATATAAAAAGCACGTGCCACCATCTCTATGTACATACATTAACTCCTGGAGTCTTTGAGTTGGCCCTGTGAGGAGGTGGCACAATGGGTGTCCTCACTGAGTTGCAGGTAAGTAACTGGTTCTGGGTCCCTAGTTGGAGAGTGGCTGGGCTGGGATTCTAGTTGGGGGGGGGGGCTCTACTTCCAGAGCCTGCTCTCTTACTGACAGGGCCGGCTCATGCCTCCCTGTGTCCACGAGGGCAAGAAAGGAGTAAAGAAGGTGGAAGCAGAAGCTGGGCCAGTGCCTCTCCCGAGGGAACCCTGCCTCTGTCCACTGTCCCTTTCATGACACTGTGTCAGGAAGGTGGGGTCAGGTGAGGGCTGGGAGGTGGGGGTCTCACGTGAATCCTCCTAGCTCGTGGGCCATCTTCAGGACATCTTCCAAGGGGGACCCAGCAAGGACAAAGACAGATTGTTTGTATGGCGGAACGATGCTGAGGACCTTTAGTGTGACGCTGATGATCTCTGGGGTCAGCGAAAAGGTCTCTATAGCTGGTCCCAACAAAACTGTGTTGGGGAGAAAGCAAGGGGAAGCTAGCATGAAGACACGGAGCCTGGACGTTGGTCTTCTTGTCTTTCCTCAAAGACATTGTGGCCACTGGACCTCGTCCCTCCCATGTTCTCATCTCAGTCAATGCCACCAGCATCTGCTCAGCTGAAACCTGGCTGCCATCCCAGCCTCCCTTGCCCCTCAGTCCTCATATCCCCTCGACCATGGCCCACCCACAGTCAGGCCCGTCACTGGTTTCTCTTCCTCCAGTATCCCTGCTCCCCCCCATCTGCCACAAAACACCCCAGACAGCTCTTTCTAGATCATGCATCTGTTCACATCACTCCCCTCTTGCCTCTGACAACCCCCACCTCCTTTTCATCCATCTGCCTGTCACTCCTGCTCATTCCCCAAGACCCCACTCTTCTGCAAGACCATTGCCCCAACTCCCCCAAATTCTGTGCGCCTCTGTGCCTTCGTTCTTGGCTCTGCTCGCCATTCTCCCTTCTCTACTGGAAAACACCACTCACCTCGTCAACCTCTCTCCCAGATGAAGCCCCGATTCATGCTGCTGTTGGGGCTCACCATGTTGGGTCAGAGTTACCATAATCCGTCCCTCCCCATTCATTCATTCATTCATTCATCCATTCATTCACTTAAACATTTCTGTGTGGTGTCACACAAGGCGCCCACCCAGAGCTCTCCATTTGGTGTCTTCCTCCCCACACTGTGAGCTGCTAGAAGTGGTGACCACATTTTAGCTGCTGTGTCCCATGCACACCTACAAACTTGTGCTGACTTGGCAAATCGGGACCCAGCAAACCTCCCCTCACTGGGACATGCAGATGTCAACGAGCATTCAGCAGATTGGAAAGGGCTGTGCCTCTACGAAAGGTTCAGCTACCTCGTGGTGCCAGACAGTCTGGGGAGATGAGATCAATATATGTCTTGCGGTTCAGGACAGGCAACAGCTGGGAAATCACAAGAGTGTTCTGGAAGGCCTCGTTTTGCAGGCTGGCCAACAGAGCAGCCTTCGCCTTGAGGCACGCTGTGCCCAGCTCCAAATGGGATGTGGAGGACGTCATCAGCATCTGGTGACAGAGTGAGGAAGAGAGGGGGAAGGTGGGTCAGCTGGCAGCGAGAAACCAGGTCTTCCAGTCCCTGGCCAGTGCATCCACTACTGACCCCCAGGGTGGCCACCGCTCCAGGGTCTCTTTCCCACCTGCAGTGCCAGTGGGGTGCTGTAGACATTCCCAAAGTGGCCCTCAGGGGTTTGCGCCCTCAGGATCTTCTCTTGCACCGTCCTAATGGCTGTGGTGATCTGTAGTCTCTGACTGGGGTTGAAGTGGGAGCGCTCCAGACAGGTGAAGGCCAAGCCTGCCATGGCCACTGTGTCTGTGGGGAACAGGATATGTGATGGGCTGGGGAGCCAAGGGGGCCAGGCTAGGCAGGGCCTCAGGGGTCAGGCCCTTGGTGCAACAGGCAGCCACCAGAGTTTGAAGAAGGGAGCAACATGGTCAGATCAGCTAGGGGTCCCAACTCAGCCCACTTTGTCCAGAACTCTCCCAGTCTGGAAACTGAAAGTCCTATGTCCCAGGAAACCACTCAGTCCTGGGGAAACTGGTTGGGTGGGTCACTCTACTCCTTGGGGGGCTAGAGGTTAGGGAGAGAGACCAAAGGATGGAGGCCCACAAGGACTTGACCCCACACCACTTGTTCCCAAACCTGGCTGCACATTGGAATCACCAGGAGAGTTTTAAACCAACTGACACGTGGGTACATTTAAAACCTTCCTGCCCCCCAGATCTCCCAGGTGATTTTACTGTGTCCACAGTGGTTTTTCCACAAGCTTCTGAGGCAGAACAAACTCCCTCCTGGCAGGCGCTCTGCTACCTTCTTCTCTATGGACACCTAACCCCCAACCTACCACATCCTACCCCTAACCTATGTGACATTCAATTATGGAATGCCAGGCCTAGAAGAAACCTTGAATCACAAGGATAAGAAATGGAAATGGAGGCCCAAGTTCATTCAGTGAGGAAGCAGGTCCAGAATCCAGGTCCCAGGCTTTCTAGCTCATAGGATGCTGAGGTCACAGCTATGTACCCAGGGCTGTCTCTGTGCCAGGCATGTGCTAAGCCTTTTACTCGTAAAGGCATCCTTTATCGAGATGCTGCTGGGAGGTCATCTTATAGGAGAAGCTGAGCCAGAAAGGCCACCTGACTTGCCCAAGGGGCCCTAGGATGAGTATGTGATGGAACCAGGGTCTGGTTCCCCATCCAGCTCCAAAGCTGGCTCACAGCTGCTGCCCCACGCCCGAGCCCTCGCCATGTCACTCCTAAAGAACTGGATAAGGAGGGGTCCCAAGGAAAGGTGAGCATGGGGCCAGGGTGTGGAGGCCTTCAGTGGGGACTGGTTGCTTAGGGAGTGCCAGGCTAGTACCCGCCAGGGTCTGGGCCACTCACCTATGGAGAGGTGGCCCTGGTGGAGATGTTGTTCATGTTCCACAGCATACAGGAGCTTGTCCACCACGCTGTTATGAACCCGCTTCTGGTGGACACACAGGGCCAGGATGGCCAGGCCATACTGGTAGTAGCTGGTGTGGGGTTGACCCTTGTGTCCTAGGAGGCGGGGAGAAAGCCAAGGGGTGGGGCTTGAGGAGTTGACTCTCTGTCCCCTCCCCGCAACCAGTGCCCCCAGCACACAGGATCCCATTGCCTGCTCTTCCCAGCACCTTCCTTTGGGTTGTGGGATCCTTCATTCCTTCATTGCCTGACCCACACTTGCTGAGGCCCCACTAAGTGTCTGGCACTGTGCTTGGAGGAAGGAGTACAGGGTAGCAGCCAGGCACTGTGCAGATGGGGCCTTGACCATAACGAACTCTTGCTCATGAGGGCACGATTATAACTGAAAGGTGGAACAAAGTCCATGGAGCCATATAACAGAGGTCTCTGGGCAGCTAGGAGTGAGGTCAGGGCAGGATTCCTCAAGGAAGCGATGCTGGGGGCTGCGGGGAGAGCCAAGGGTGGAACAGGAGTGAACCAGAAGGTGGGGAAGCCAGTCCAGGTGGAGGGAACACATATGAGGCCCCTGGCTTGTGAGCTGAGAGCAGGCCAGTATGGTCAGAGCCCATAGAGGGCAGGCAAGTGTGAGAACCAGAGAGAGGGTGAGCAGAGCCTGGAGAAGAGGAAAGGGCAGACCGGCCAGGCCTGAGGGCTGTGCATGGAGCAGTGAGGGCCCCTGCAGGGTTTAAGCAATGCTAACAAGATCAGATTTATATGGAAAAGGCTCATTCTGGCTTCTGTGTGCTGGGTCAAGTTAGGAGGCAGGAAAGTTAGCAGAGACAGACTAAGGAGTAAGTAGTAAGGAAGCTGTGTGGTTAGTTGTCCCAGAAGGTAGATAGTTAGGTCAATCTTGGTGGCTGAGCATCAGGCATTGCCAACAGAGTACATGTGGAGTGCAGGAAAGGCTGGATCAAGGATGCTAATGGGGCAGGCCCAAACCTCCAGATGGACAGTGAGGTGGGCAGAATGGAAGATGAGGAAGAATCCTGGGGAGAAAACCCAAAGTTCTGATTCTCATGAGAGAATGTCATCTGATGAGCCCTCCCAGCTGCTCCCCACCCTCAGAAGATGGTATCCCCTCACCAGTGGCCTTCTTCTCATCCTCTAGGAACCGCTTGAGCTGTGAGACCAGCCTGTCACCCTTGTGGCCCCCAACAAACTCGCAGTTAGCCCTGAGAGCAAGCAGGTAGAGGGCCAGCTGGCCCATGGAAGGCTTGGCCTGGCAGTGACTGTTGTGATCGCTGGAGGCAGACCTAGGACAAGGCCAGTTAACAACACCTTTGTGAGAAAGCATCACCCGGGTAAGCCTTGCTTGGGGGGTGCCCCCCACCAACATCACAAAGTGGAAAAAATCCTAACAGTTGGAAACTTTGCTAGAACTGCCAAAAGTAGATGTGTTAGCTATGTTGGTGTGAGGTGTATGACACAAATATTTAATAAAGATGAAAGATTAAACTCAAGGATAAACTCTGAAGGCTTCTGCATCCAAATCACCTGTGTCTGCCCCACCCTTTCGGCCATGCTTCGACCACACGCTCTCCCTTTTCTCTCCTCTCTCTGCCCAGTATCCACTTCTCAAGAGGGAGTCCAAGCAGGAGGAACTCCATGGTGTTCCTGATTCTCCACCTCTCATTCAAACCCCAGAACAGGCCTCTCCTTGATGCTCCTTGGAAAGGGAGCTCAGAAAGATGCTGCTTCTGGGCTCAGTATGAAAGAATGTGGTCATAGATTAGTGATGTCTGCTTCAGGCACAGGATGGGGCAATATCGGTATGAGAGCCCTGTGTTAGCATCCCTGATGTAGTCCAACCAACTTCTTCAATCTACAGATGGAGAAAGGCCTAGAGGAGACAAAATTTGCCTAAGGCCTGCTATCAAAGCAATGAGAGACACAAACCAGAATCCAGGTCTCCTGTCTCTTAAGATGTGGAACAAGACATGGGGAAAGAAGAGTGTGGCAATACCCCAGGAGACACTGCTGGTAATTGAGCTTGAGGCTATGCAAGTAGAGGTCCTCCTTGGTCCCAGCCTGCAGGCTGGAGAGGCGCAGGCCCACGTAGATGCTGGGGTTCAGGTGCTCCGGGGAGAGCCAGTCCATCCAAGGCAAGAGGTGCTGGCCCAGCTTCTCTACCAGCCGGCTATCCACCTCTGGTATTTCTTAGGAAAGAAAATGGTGCAAGTGAGGTCACAGGGCAAGACCACCAGCAGGGAATTGCTCTGACTTTACCAGGATCTTCCCCAGGGAATACACATCTCTATCCCCACCTCCACCCTGCATGCACCCCACTTGCACAGGAAGTGTAGCCATACTGAAAGGCAGTGCAATGGTAATGCGGGTATCCCAGATGAGCGGCTGGAGTGAGCCAGGGAGAAGTGGCGGGCTTAGGGCAGAAGATGCTGTTGCCAGGCAACCACTCTGTCCATCAGAGGTGACAAATAGACTGGATGCCAAGCTATGGGGTATGCCCCAGGCACCGTGCCCAATCTCACTTGGTCCTCATGCCAGTCCTGTGATGTAGCTACTGTCATCATCGCTTTGCACAAAAGAAGAAAGAGAAGTTCAAAGTTGTGTCGTGTCTTATACGAGGCTGCAGAGTCAAGGACAGATCTGACTATAAAGGCCCTGCTCTTTGGTGCCCTACTGAACGTGTGTTCTACCCCTCAGCGAAAACTTCAGCCCACATGCCGAACATGTTCCATATCCGATTTTCAACGGCTGCAGCCTACCAACTGGTTAATTGGGCTGTCTGGTGAAACATCCTCCATGGACACCTCAGAATAACTCTTTTCCTCCCATCTCTGTTTAAGTGAAGAGCCTGAGATTGTGAGGTGAGCTCTTAGAAAACAGTCACAGCTTGCAGTCATTTATCTGTGTGCTGTGGGATTGGCTTGAAGCTGTGCGACCAAAATGCTGAAATACCCTGGAAACAGAAGTCTCAGGGATGTTTCCCAACTCCAGCTGAGTGCTGCCTCCCCTGGGGAAGGGACCTGAGCTCAGCACAGGTCTGGTTGCCTTGGAGGCACTTTGAGCTTTTTGTCCCCATTTACTCCCTCCCAGTTGCTGCCGGGCTCCAGCTGCCCAGTAGTGGCTTCCACGGTGCCACATCCCAGGGGACTAAGGAAAGGAACCACACTGCAGAGTGCTTCGCCTGCCTCCTGGGCCTCCTGGCGTGAGAATCAATGTTCCTGGAGCACAGCCCCATCTGTCTCCAGGTTTCCCAAAAGTCACAGATATCTGTTGCTATAAGGTGACCATTGACTGGCATGAAACCCTACATACTCCTTTGCTGTGTGGGCTCAAGCCAGAACACATGGCTGGTTTCTCACCAAATGTTAATTAAGAGAGACTGAGGGGTTGCTTCTCTTTTCCCTTTGTCTCACTCAGAGCCTTGCTTTTTTCCCCCCCAGAGATAGGGTCTCGCTCTGCTGCCCAGGTTAGAGTACGGTGGCACAATCATAGCTCACTATAACCTTGATCTCCTGCGCTCAAGTGATCCTCCTGCTTCAGCCTCCCAAGCAGCTGGGACTATAGGTGCATGCCACCACACCTGGCTAAATTTTAAAATTTCTATTAGAGATGAGAGTATTGCTATGTTGCCCAGGCTGGTGTCGAACTCCTGACCTCAAGGGATCCTCCCACCTCAGCCTCCCAAATTGTTGGAATTATAGGCGTGAGTGACTGCACCCAGCTCACTCAGAGCCTTCCTTTTGTCTGGCTCCATTTCTGTAGGTCTCTCTCTCTCTTGGTCTCTGAGGCCCTCTGGATCTATCTTAGTCTTCCTAGCCTTTGTGTCTCTGGTCATCTGTCCCTCCTCACCTCTATTTCCCTCTCCCCTTTCTTGAAACTGGTAAGGTAGCTCCTGCCCTCACCCTGGGCTCTGACCTCCAGCACAATGAGTCAGGACAGGGTTAGAAGTGATAAGACGAGGAGGAGGCGGCTGTAAAGGGAGGCTGATAACCACAATTCAACCTCCTTGCAGGAAGGAGCCAGGCAGATTCACCCAGGGTAATAAAAGTAGCTTTGGGTGAGCTCTCTCCCCACAGGGCCAGCCCTGCCAGCTGGGACCGAGTGGCGCTGACATTCAGGAACACAGGAGCCCACCTTGCATTAGCCTTAGCGCAGCGATCCCTGGCAATTTCACAACCTTACGGAGCTTTAAGCTGGGAAAGCAGGTATTATACCATGGGATCTTGTCTCATACCCCACACCAAAGAGGAAGGCAGGGGAGCATTCTTAGCTCAGGTAAGGGAATGAGGCTGGGTGTGATTCAGTGACTCAGCAGCAGTGAGATGCACCCCAGGCCCCAGTTCAAGGTTGTCCAGACTTTGAGGGGAGGGGGCTCTTGTGGGGTCAGGCTATTGAGCTAACTGTCCAAGGCTGGGGACTGGGCCGGCTAGGTCTGCAGGAGGGAAAGCTCTAGCTGGTTCAACCCAGTTCTCTCCTGGGGACTGTCTGGACAAGAACCAAGAGCCCAGGGCTGAGGGGTCTGATTGCACCTGTAGAACACAGGCCAAAGGCTTTTGGTGCCCAGGGAAGACCCTAGATTGAAGTTCTAAGAACTGAGTTTGACAAAGCTCTGGTAAAGCTGGAGCACCTTGAGCAGATCATCTGGCCCTTCCAACCCTTGGCTTCCTCACCTAACACCTGGATAAGACCATACCTGCCTCTCGGCTTTCCTGAGGATCACAAGAGAGCATGGTGGTGAACGCAACCCTGCGTGCAGAGTGCCAGGAGGGAAGAAGAGAGATGAGTAGCCTGGAGTCCTGAATCCCTCTGCTCCCTGCTCCCTGCCTGGCCCCAGAGCATGAGTGGCCCTGAGCCTGTGCACTCAGACTCACAGGTCCTGAGTGGTCCCAAGAAGCCCCCTGGGGCACAGCTGTGGGACACAGAGCCTGAGTAGACAGGGTCTCCAAATCTCCCTTCCCTCTGCCTGGAATGCTTGTCCCCAACTCCTTTCCTCACCAGCTCCTTTTCCTCCTTTGGGACTCAGCTCTCACATGGCCTCCTGGTCCTCCGACATCCTCCCTTCCTGAATCAGTGGCTCCTGGTTGGCTTCCTTTTCAGCATTCACTGTAGCCCAATGTGTCACTTGATTTCTTTTGTCCGTCCCCTTCACTAGAACATAAGCTCTACGAAGGCAGGGATTGGACCTGTCTTGCTCTTTGTTCTTTCCCCAAAGCCTAACGCTGGGCCTGGCAAAGAAAAGGCTTAGTAAGTATGTGTTGAATGAATAAATAAACGAATGACTGAATTAATGGAGGAGACCTTGTCTGGTGAGGAGTCAGACATATTAATCTCAATACAACATGCTGGCCGGGTGCAGTGGCTCACGCCTGTAATCCTAGCACTCTGGGAGGCCGAGGCAGGAGGCTAGCTTGAGCCCAGAAGTTTGAGGTTGCTGTGAGCTAGGCTGATGACATGGCACTCTAGCCCAGGTGACAGAGCAAGACTCTGTCTCGAAAAAAAAAAAAAGAAAAGTCAATACAACATGCTAAATGCTGAGGTCTAGCTAAGCCCAAATTGCTTTGAGAGCCCAGAAGGGAGATAAGTTTCCCCATCCTACCCCTAAGCCTCAGTTTCCCCAGATATATAATGAGAGGCTTGGGCAAGACAGTTCTCCCTACTAAGGACCCAGGAGGAAAGACGAACGGGGTAGAGGTCAGTTACTCACCACAGTTCTCAGCGACAGCCCCCAGGGCCCCCAGGAGGAAGAGGAAGGCCCCGAGGTGCCCCATGGCAGGAGCAGGTGGGTGAGCAGTGGGCAGGAAGCAGGATAGACTCCTAGGACTGGCCTTGCAGAGGCTCTCCTGACCACAACTGGTCACTGCTCCGAAAAAGGCAGCTTCCTGTCACTGATTAATCCTCCACGCCCGCTGTGTGCTGCTAAGTCAGCAGAGAAAAAGGGGGAAAGGTCTGTTGTTGAGGGAAAAAGAAGACCAAAGAACAGAGGAAGGAAAGGCAGAGCAGCCTTTCTAGAGGTAGGGGACAAAGACAGGAGGAGGGCAGATAGGACCATGTGAGACATCTTGAGGCCACCCACGTTCTGTCCCCACCGCCCGGGACCAGCACAGAGTGCCTGACGTCTGATCTGCCCAAGTCTGCCCGACTATGCCTGCCTGGTGTTCCCCTAGCTGTCCCAGCAGTGGACCAGCAGGACCGGGGTGCCTACCTGGCGCTCCTCACAAAAGGAGCCCCTCGAAGCGCCTACCCTGGCCGGCGACAAGGAGCAGAACAGGGAGCTGCCGCTGCAGAGGTCACGTGAGCAGGACTGCAGGAGTCAGCTGTTCTCTAGCAAGCCCAGGGCGGGGGAAGCTGTTGGATCCAGACCAGGCAGGGCCAGTTTTCAACAACAAAAAAAACCAAACAAGTTAAAGAATGCGATTGAATCAATTGAGTAACAAAGCCACGGAAAGCGGGCTGCTTGCCAAGACTAGGAAAAGTAACCTTAAAAAAAAAATTTCTTGGCCAACTAAAAAATATATAGAAAAAATTAGCCAGGCATGGTGGCACATGCCTGTAGTCCCAGCTACTTGGGAGGCTGAGGCAGAAGGATCACTTGAGCCCAGGAGTTTGAGGTTGCTGTGAGCTAGGCTGACGCCATGGCACTCTAACCTGGGCAACAAAGTGAGACTGTCTCAAAAAAAAAAAAAAAATTTCTGCAAAGACGAAAAGTAACAAAGGAGTCCTCATCTGCCCAGCCCCACAGAATCAGCAATGTATATGAGTTAAGGAGTTTGAAATAGTTCCTCCTGTGTGAGAGGAGAGGGTTGGACAAGATCGTTCTAACAGCTTCCTTCGAGCTCAACTTGTAAGATATTATGACCTTAAAACACCTCTCTCTAATCATTTCCAAATAAGATTTTTGTTGCAATTATTTTTTATGGAAAATTGCCAAGATTCATTCTTTCACAATAATCTATTTTCATGCCTGACTTATCACATGTCAAACTCTTGACATAGATAAATATAAACATGTGCATCTATTTACGGAAGTACTTGAAAATTTTAAATAAGTTCAGGGCTGGAAATCTGGGTGTGGCCAGTAGGGGGAGAACCCTTGGAAGGTTCTGGGGAAGGAGGGATGACAGCCAGGGACTCAACTCCTGCAGAACTGTGGATTCAGATCTTTAGGGGGACCATGGTGGAGTGTGTGCAATGGAGCCACCTTTGTCCAGAATAGGACTGCCCTGGTCCCCCCCCTACACACAACCCTCTGCCTATGGTGAGTAATGGCCATTATGGTTCCTGCTATTCCAAGAGGGCAGCCCGGAGGAGGTGGCCACGGTGGAGGCTCTTCCTATCATCAGCCTCTGGTGAGAAGCAGCAGTCCTTCCAGAGGGTCACCTCTGATCCTCAAGGTTGCAAGTTTGCCACGGTAAAGGAGACAGACAGGCCAGGAGTGATGGCTCATGCCTGTAATCCTAGGACTCTGGGAGGCTGAGGCGGAAGGATCGCTTGAGCTCAGGAGTTCGAGACCAGCCTGAGCAAGAGTGAGACC
>VBSM01003230.1:4223385-4240071 GCA_008086735.1 Cheirogaleus medius | reverse complement strand
GGAAATGCTGCAGTGCACAGCTCTCGCAGAAATAATGCCTGCATTTGGTGACAACTGGGTTTTGGAAGGTCTGGCGACAGATGAAACACTTGAATGGTATTTCCTCATCATCGCTTCCCACTTCATAGTTTTCGTCCTCATAGACACCATAGCGACCCTCATCAAGCTCACGTTCGATCTGCCACCCATGCTTGTAATCTGAACGGTCATGGAGAAATTTGCAGCTGTCTCCGAAGCCGCAGAAGCCAGTCTCTTTGTAGTCCTTACAGATATCGGGCTGGTAATCCCAGCGCACGGTGGCACGTAGATGCTCGGGCGCTCTGATGGGGCCCTTCCTCACCATCCCGGAGGAGGCATTGCCCATAGACGTATCTTTTGGCTTCATGTATTTCTGATAATTATTGATTCCTCGATAGATCTTGTCATCCTCCTTGCCCCTCAGCTCCTCCTGGATTTTCTGGCTGCGCTCAAAGATAGCTTGTGCGTCACGCTCCTTCTCTGTGTCCAGCTCGTAGACAGCTGTCGCCCCCATATCCTCTGGCCCCACGGGTTTCGCCGAGCGGGTGGACTTATAAACCACGCCGAGACTCTCGGGCTCATTCTCCTCTTCCTCTTCTTCCTCGCTACTCAAGTCGCCGTAAACCGCCTTCTGTTTACCACTGCCGCGGGTCTTCTGTATCATTGGATTGTGGGTCACCCGCTTCTTCTCCGGTCGAACTACGGTGCAGCCTTCATCACTACTGCTGCTGCTTTCTCCGGGCTCTGGGTCGCAGGCCGGGCGCTTTCTGCGGCCGGCAGCGCCTTTCCGCCCAGGCTTTTTGAAGAGGAAGGTGCACACCTGGTCTGCAGTCTTTCCTGGAGAAAGTTGCTCTGCCATTTGAGAGTTCTGAGCTTGAGAACGGCTGTGGTGGCTGGGTCGCGCGGGGCCTTCTCCTCTTCACGTTGTGCGATCGGCCGTGAGCCGAAGCAAAAAGAGGCTGATGAAAGAGCCAGACTGGTTTTTAAAAATATCCAGCTATATTCTGTTTTCAAGAGATATGCCTGTAACATAAGGATACAAAAAGATTGGAAGGAAAAAGGAAAAGATATAACAGATAAATACCAACCAAAATAGTTTGGTTTAGCTATATTAACATAAGATCAAATAGTCTTAGGTAAAAAGCATTAATTCAGATAAAGAAGATACATCAGATTGCATTTTCAAAGATGACAGTAACAATACCCATTGTCCCACCATGGTCTTCTATAAATTTGTCATTCATTCATGATGAAATGAGTCTAATTTCCCTCCCTTTAAATCTAGGCAGGTTTGTGACATGCTTGTAAGTGGCAGAATGCAGACGCGATGATATGTGACTCTAGCAAAAAAGGCAATTCCAACTTCTACCTTGCTTTCTGGAACACTCGAGCTGGAGTCCTGAGCTGTCATGTAAGCAGTCCAACTGCTCTAAGGTAGCCATACTGTGAGGAAGCTCAAACTGGCCCACAAAGGTAATCTACATGGACAAGCACTGAGATTACCGGAAAAGAGATATCCGGCCATCCCCCAGCTTCTCTAACCCCATACTATTCCAGATTTTATTGCATAAAAGACCTCAAGACAGAACTACTCAACTGAGCACATCCCCAAATTTTAACCCACAGAAACCATGATATAATAAAACTATTCTTATTTTAAGCCATTATGTTTTGCGGATGATTTGTTATGCAACCATAGTGACTGGAACAGAGGGTTACTACATATTTACAAAAGATTCAATTTATTAAGAAGATTTAACCATTTTAAACCTAATAATACAGCTATAAAATATAAATTGAATTGTGATAAAACTACAAGGAGAATTTACAAACCCACTATCAGAGTGGGAAATTTTAACTCATCTTTCTTAGTAACTGATAGATCAAACAGATAAAACAGGCCAGGAGCGGTGGCTCACGTCTCTAATCCCAGCACTCTGGGAGGCCGAGGTGGGCGGATCATTTGAGCTCAGGAGTTCGAGACCAGCCTGAGCAAGAGCGAGACCCCGTCTCTACTAAAAAATAGAAAGAAATTAATTGGCCAACTAAAAATATATAAAAAATTAGCCGGGCATGGTGGCGCATGCTTGTTGTCCCAGCTACTTGGGAGGCTGAGGCAGGAGGATCGCTTGAGCCCAGGAGTTGGAGGTTGCTGTGAGCGAGGCTGATGCCACGGCACTCTAGCCCGGGTGACAGAATGAGACTCTGTCTCAAAAAAAAAAACAAAAAAAAAACAGACAAAACATTAATATAACAATACCATATGCAAAGATGTTCATAGCAATACTATTGATAATCAGCAAAAATTAGAAACTACTTGTGTGGTAAAAAAAGTTTAACCTTGCCCAAAGAGAGGTCTGGACTTGGCTCTCAGCTTCTGGGAGGTAATCTCTAAGCCCTTTGAATGTCATGGCTGATAGGAGTGATTATCTTTGCCTAGAGGTCTTGGGCCAGCCAGATAGTAACAATATGATTTAAGGTGGGGACTTTGGTTCACCTGGTATCAGCACAACCTCCTGAGGGCTGGAAGTTGGTATCAACCACAGGAGCAGTCAACCCTGCCTATGTGATAGATCCCCAATAAAGACTCTGAACACCGAGGCTCAGGTGAGTGTCCCCAGTTGGCAATACCAAGTGCATACTGTCACACATTGATGCCAGGAAAGTGATGCTGTCCTGATTCCACAAGAAGAGCATGACTGGAAACTCCACATTTGGTACTCTCCTAAACTCTGCCCTATGTCTCTCTTCCCTTGGCTAATTTTAATCTGTATTCTTTCCCCATAATAACTGTAACTGTGAGTTATAAAGCTTTCATTGAGTTCTGTGAATCCCTCTAATGAATTACCAAATCTGAGGGCAGTCTTTGGAAGCCCTGAACTTGTAATTGGAGTCAGAAGTGAGGGCAGTCTTGTGAGTTGCTCCCTATCTTTGCACTTGGTGAATTTTTGTACTACCCAATCCCCACCATAAATAGAATAGATAAATTATTATATATTCTGTACAGCAATGAGAATGAACATTCACACAAAAATATGAATGAATTTCACAAACATAATGTTGAGTGAAAGAAACCAGACACAAAAGAAAGCATACTGTGTGGGAGAAATATTAATAAAATTTCCCTGGAAGTGCTCCTGGAAAAAGCTCTAACCTCCTAAAATGTGGAAATTTATAGGATATAAAGATAGGGGATATTTGCTATCACTTCCCCTAGAAATATTTTATTTCTCATACACCATGATACTTTAATCTGTAGACATTGGTCAAGTTAAATTGTCTTGTCCAAAAGGATAATAAAACTTATCTCCCTAAGAAAACCAAATGGTTACAACCCATACTAGGCTTGTAGGTTAAGTTCCCAAGGTTCAAGGAGGACTGAGTGCTATCTCCCCAGGTTTACCTATGAAAAGAGATGAAGTCCAGAAAAGATAAAGTCCAGACTCTCTAGGGCGTAAAGCCAAAGACAGTGGGGCTTATCCAGCTTCTGAAGGGTTGTATTTATAATTCCAACAGGTTAGGGTAAGAACTAAGATCCTTTCTATTCTCTCTCCAGGAGGCAGAGGTTGTTCTCCCTCCTTTTGAGAGGGAGGAGGAGAAGGCAAATGCTCCTCTCCTTTACGTATAAATGGAGCAAATCCATTGTTATCCATGTGCCATTTATGGGGTGTAACCTGGCACTCAGGTGGAAAGTTTCTATCCATCTCTCTTTGCATTGCCTGTCACTGATACAGCGATGTTACTCTGGCTGTCAATCTGGTGGTATCAAGAAAGAACTCTTTCCTTTGACCTAGAGGCCTCATGTTTCTGCAGTATTCAGGTATAAAAATACAAATCGGTGTGAGGGGGATAACATCTCAGACTCTTCACAGTTCTGAACAAAACATGCTATGAGATTTAATTCATAGGAAGTTCAAAGATAGGCAAAACTAATGTAGGATGTAGGAAATCAGATTAGTGATTCTCTTTGAGGGGTAGGAAGTAGAAGGTAGCACAGTGTGGGGCATTTGGGGTGCCTCCCATGTTCAGTTTCCTGATCTGGGTGTTGGTTACATGAGTATATTCGGTTTGTGAAAAATCATCGAACTCTAAGTCTATGACTGGAGTTAAATTCATGTCCTCCAAGAAGCAGATGCCAAAATGGGATTAGATGTACAAAGGATCGATTAGGGAGAAAATAGAGGAGGCCAGGAGACTCATCAGACTGTGGTACAGGTCTGACCTCTGTGAAGGAGAGAGGGAAGGAAGGTCTTAGACTGCTGTGCAGCTCTAAGAAAGTTTCAACAAGGCAGATGGTGAGTACTCAAGCCAAAGTCACCCAACAGAGGAGATCTGCATCTCCAAGGAACAGGTCTGCTTAGTAATCCCTTCTGTGTTCAGTTATCAGCTGCAAGCAGCTCATGGTAAGTGTAGTCTTGGCATTAATGTGGTGAGAGATCTCAGAGCATAGCAGCTGGGGCCATTGGGCAATTGTGCCTCCCCCAAGAGGAGACCTGAGAGGTCCAACTGTGGCCACCTCAGCCCACTCCCTGCACCATATCTACTTTTCCACACAGGTTTGGGGAGCAGCTCCATGGCCTCTCATCCTGAGTGGAACCCTGGAAAAGGGAAGGTTGGAGGGATAAACTACAACCTCCATTGCTGCAGTTGATCTTGGGGCTGTGATTGGTATTCATCCTTTCTGTCCTCTACCTTCCATTCTAAATTTATCTGACTCTTGGCTCCTGCCTTAGCAGCTCTTGATGGCTTACCTGATGGTGTAACCCAAACCTCATTCCTGAGGGCCCTGAACCCTTGATATTCCAAGCCTTTTCATGACAGGAGTATTTCATGTGTCCGTTCACAGTGGCAATGAGCAATGGAGTAGCAGGAGGCATCCATTCACATCACTTTGGTTCCACACATATTGCCTCTGTCCTCATTGTGTAAAAGCAGCCCTATCTCTTCCTGCTGGCCAGGGTCAGTCACTCCTGCCAGCACAGTGATTCCTCTTCAAACATGCTGGTCCCTGGGCACAAGGAGGTCAAAGCACCCAGGTGGCAGCCATAATTTGTAGTTCACTGGGACCTTTTCTTTGTCCCCTGGAAAAATAATGTCCTCTTCGGGGACCAGGATCTCCAACCCTGCAAAGCCCAGAGCTGCAGGAATGGGAAGCACGATATCCACGATATCGATGGGAGCAAGTGGGATGGCATCCCATTGTTTCAGAGTATTGTCTCCAAGCTGGTATTTCAGTTATGTCTTTGGAAGGCTGTTCTAGCATTCTGTGATGCTGGCTGCCTCTGGATGGTGCAGTATGTAATATGACCATTGGATCCCATGGCCATGGGCCTACTCCTACACCTCCTTAGGTGTAAAATGGATCCTCTGGTTGAACACTATGGTATGTAGATCAGGCATTCCATAAGCTGCTGGATAGTAGTGCTGGCTGAGATACTGCAAGCAAAAAAAGGCAAACTCATACCCAGAATAGGTATCTAGCCCTGTGAGAACAAACCAATGACCTTTGCAGAACAGAAGGTTTCCATTGTGGCTGAATTGCCATCAAGTGGCCAACTGGTCTCCTCAGGATGTAATGCCATATTGGGAGCTTGGTGTTTGCTCTGTTGCTCTTACTCTTATGTCTATCCACATGCCTCTAGCCCAGACATCCTTGTCTCTACATTCTAGTTCTTTTCCTTCCAGACCCCTGACCAGAGAGCAAGACAGACCATTGCCCATTCCCCATCAATCTATATGTATTCTCACCTTGGGCCACTTTTCCTTCTACACAAAACAGATGACTGCTTGCAGCTTCATCCATTGGAAGATTTTCCATTTCCATTGTCTTTTGACACCATCCCTGAAAGTGGCTATAATGTAGCTGTGGTCTAATTTTGACTTCCATTTATGTCCTGAGCCAACGCATCCATAAACCCAGCTTGAGTCTTTTCCTCTTCCTCCAGCTAGATTAAGGGACCACCATACAGCCTTGGGAGCAAACTGGGAAGGGATTCTGGTGCAAATATTGTCTGTGATGGTGGGCTCTGGGCCACCTGCTCATGCAGCTTCCTTGTGCCCTGTGGTCCCAGCCCTGTGGGCTTGATTATACTTATAATGAACTGCTGGTGGGCCCATCTGATTTTATTACTTGGTGGGTTCAAAAGAACCCAACTCATAATTGGCAGTTCTGAACTTGGTCACTTGGTGCCCAAGGATCAAGCGTTCTCTCTCTACCAAGGCCCAGTAACGAGATAGAAACTTATTTGTCACAAGGTATATAATTCTATGCAGGGGATGACATGACCTTGTGCCAGAATTCCAGGGGTTTCATTGTGATTCTCCCACTGATGCTTGTCATAAGCTCCATACTGCCTCTTTCCTACCACTGATTACTTCAACATCAGAGGATCTGCTGGATCCTATGGTCCTAGTGGTGCACTGTTTCCTCTACAGCCAGGATGTGCTCCAGTGCCCTTTCTTTATTTGTCCTGACCAGCATGAAATTAATTTAACAGATACCTGTGGTGTTCTATGGGCTGTCCAAGTGATCTGTATCTCTTCAGACTAACTATGAGAGGACAGGGGAGTTAATATAGCCCTGATGTAAAACTCTAGATAAATATTGTTGTCAGCTATGGATAGGGGCAGAAAAAAAGAAAAAAATATGAAGTGAACAAAAATGAAAAAAAAAAAAAACCCCAACATACAAAAACTTGTTGAATGCAGCTAAAGCAGTCTTCAAAGGGAAATTGATAGCTGTAAATAGTCATACTTACATAAAAAAATAAAATCTCAAATCAATAACCTGAATTTACATCTTAAGGAACATGAAAACTAAGAGAAAACTAAACCCAAAGCTAGCATAAAGAAGGCAATAATAAAGATTAGATCTGAAATAAACAAAATAGAAAAATAGATAAAATCGATGAAAACAAAACTTGGTTCTTTGAAAAGATCAATAAATTGACAATAAATTAAATATACTTATAGCAAGAAAAAGATTGAATAGGTAATCAAAAAACCTCTTAACAAAGAAAATCCAGGACCAGTTGACTTCATTGGTGAATTCTAACAAACATTTAAAGAATTAATACCAATTTTTCTCAAACTCTTCCAAAAAAATAGAAGAGGAGAGAACACTTTCTAACTCCTTCTGTGAGGCCAATATTATCCAGATACCAAACAAAGTTGCCAGACAAAGGCACCACAAGAAAAGAAACTACAGACCAACATCTGTATGAATAGAGAGGCAAAAACCCTCAACAAACTACTAGTAAACCAAGACATGAACAGAACAAGAGGCAAAACCCACATGATCATCTCAAATGATGCAGAAAAAGCATTTGACAAAAATCCCTCACCATTTCATGCTAAAAACACTCAGTGAACTAAAGAAGAGAACTCCCTCAACATGATAAAAGTGCTAATATCATATTTGATGGTGAAAGAATGAAAGCTCTCACCCTAAGATCAGGAACAAAACAAGGATGCTTGCTTTCACCACATCTGTTGTACTAGATATTGAAGCCAAAGCAATTAGGCAAGCAAAAGAAATAAAAGGCAGGCCGGGCACGGTGGCTCACGCCTGTAATCCTAGCTCTCTGAGAGGCTGAGGTGGGTGGATCGTTTGAGGTCAGGAGTTTGAGACCAGCCTGAGCAAGAGCGAGACCCTGTCTCTACTAAAATATAGAAAGAAATTAATTGGCCAACTAAAAATACATAGAAAAAATTATCAGGGCATGGTGGCACATGCCTGTAGTCCCAGCTACTCAGGAGGCTGAGGCAGAAGGATTGCTTGAGCCCAAGAGTTGGAGGTTGCTGTGAGCTAGGCTGACACCACAGAACTCTAACCTGGGCAACAGAGTGAGGCTCTGTCTCGAAAAAAAAAAAAAAAGAAAGAAATAAAAGACATCTAAATTGGAAAGAAAGAGTAAAAAGTATCTCTACATGGAAAATCCAAAGAATACATGCATGTGCACACATGCACACACATACATATACGCTGGTAAAGTTAATACGTGAATTCAGCAAAATTACAGAGTACAAGATCAATACACAAAAATCAGTTGTGTTTCTATATTCCAGCAATGAACAATACAAAAAGGAAATTGAGAAAACAATTTAATCTATAATAGCATCTAAAAGAATAAAATAGTTAAGAATAAATTTAACCAAGGAGGCAAAAGACTTGTACACTGGAAGACTTAGACACTGAAAATGGCAAACACTGCTGAATGAAATTAAAGAAAACCTAGATAAATGGAAATACATCTATATTCATGGATCAGAAAATTTAATATCGTTAACATGGCAATATTACCCAAAGTGATCTACAGATTCAATGTAACCCCTATCAAAATTCCAATGGCCTTTTTTTTTTTCTGGTGTCTGGCTTTGGTATCTGGTAGCTTGCTTTCAATTCATATGGATTTGAAAGGGGCCCTTAACAGTCAAAATAATACTGAACAGGAAGAATAAAGTTGGAGGACTCACACTTCCTGATTTCAAAACATCCTGCAAAGCTACTGTGATCAAAACAGTTTGGTGCTGGCATAAAGACAGACATATAGACCAAAGGAATAGAGTTGAGAGCCCAGAAATAAACCTTCACATATATGGTCAATTGATTTTTGACAAGCTACTTGTATCATCACCTCTCTGTCCCAACACACCATCTTCAATGAGGTTGTTTCACACATTTGTAAATTTGTCAAGTAGTTTTGTCACATTTTGGAAGGCAGCTATGCTCACCACTATACCACCAACGCAACATTTTGAATCTCATCCTGGGATTCCAGCAACATTGAAATAATTTTCCATTAATTTGCATACATTGATTCACTCTTTATGCTGCGACATCAAATGCACAGTGTTATGTACCCACCAGTACAGGATCATACAGAATAGTCTCACCACCCTAAGAAAACCCTGTGCTCCACCTATTCAACCTTCCCTACCTCACCCACACTGAATCTTTGCCAATTACTGATCTTTTTATTGTCCCTATAGATTTCTTTCTCTAGAATGTCATAAAATTGAAATCATACAATGTGTAGCCTTTGCAGATTGGCTTCTTTCATTTAGCAATATGCATTTAGGATTCAACCATGTCTTTTCATGGCTTGACAGCTCATTTTTTAAAATCATTGAACAATATCCCATGGCATGGATGTACCAGTGTGTTTATTCATTCACCTACTGAAGGACATCTTGGTTGTTTCTAATTGTTAGCAACTATGAATAAAGCTACTATAAGCATTCATGTGCAGGATTTTTTGTATGAATATTTAGTCTTCACATCAGTTGGGTAAATACCTAGAGGTGCTATTGCTGAATTATATAAGACCGCATGTAGGTTTGTGAAAAACTGCAAAACTGTCTTCCAAACTAGCTGTACCACCATTACACTTTTAAAATAAAATAAGTAATTTAAAAATATTTAAAGCAACAATAACTTTATGCAGTTATCATTGTTTCCATTTTACAAATGAGGAGGAGAGGCATAATGAGATAAAGTGGCTTGTACAAAGGTTGGAAGTAAACCAAGTATGTATACCTGCAGAGAATGGGCTTTTCACCATAATGCTAACAGAGGCTTGGTTATTGCACAAAGCATTCAGTGGGTGGACAGCTCTAATGGTTTAAAATCTCTTCCCTTCATGGAACTAAAATCTGCCTGGCACTGTCCTAGAGTCACACAACAGTCTTTCATACGACAAAGACGAGGAAGCAAGTGCTGCATGCCTGGGCCTGTCCACCTTTCATTAGGCAGTGGAGCATGATTTCAGCAGAGGACTGGGATGGAAGCCAGATTGCTTGGTGAAAATCCATTCTGCATTACTTAGCAGCTGAGTGACCTTGGGCGGATACCTTCACTTCCTAAGCTTGCATTTCCTCCCTTGGGAAATGTGGTACCTACATCTCTATTTTGAACTCCAAACCTGAAAGGACCACTGCTTTCCTGGACACTTCCCCCTGTGTCTTCTACTGACCCCTCAACATTAATGTGAGCAAGACAGGGTTCACCTTCTTTCCACAAACATGGTCCCTCTGGTGCAGGACCAGCTACATGATTTGTGAGACAGTGTGAAATGAGTGCGCAGCCCTGGGCAACTGCCCAGGTCACATGTCCATGGCACTGGCCCTGCTCTTGTAGTCCCTTCATGAGCCAGCCATGCTGCCCTTGCCTCCCACCCCGTCACACCACCCGCGCTCCAGTCATAACAGACTTTGACTTCTCACAGTTCTCTGAATCCCCAGAACTTCTGCTTCTGGCCTGGGTGCTCTCTCCTCTCCCTCTCTGCCAGATCCACTCCTTTTGTCCTCAGATCTTTTCTGAAACACTCTCCTCCCTCTTCTGCTGTGAACACCACATGTTCCTGGTTTTCCTCACTCTTCTCTGGCAAGTTTCTTCAAAGTCTTTGCCAGTTCACCCTGCCGTACCCTGGCTTTCATTTTATTTCTAGTTGTGGAATTGCTGGATTTTTATTTTATCTTAGCTTTAAAGCAGACAATAAAATTCACATTGTTCAATACAAGCATTTGCCAGTTCTTAAGGTCTGTCTCTACCTTTTAAGGGTGAGTTCGCTGACCATGACGTTGGGCCAGGTCACATTTACAAGGGCTTTTGAGGCTATCTTCAAATAGAATTTGGAGGCCCGAAGGAAGAAAACATCAAAAAACTTTAAAATTGCATCTACTTCCCAGACCACACTACCTTAGTATTTGTATAAATCTTGTAATTATCCTTTAAGGAACAAAATATGGGATTTCTGTGTACAAATTAAAAGCTCGAATGTGTTAAATGTACATTTAAAATATGCCAGAGTTCTGTAACTCTAGCTTTTCGTCACTTTTCAATCCACCACTAAGGCTCAGAAAATGTAAGCGGTCCCTCAGGTCTCTGTGAGGAAAAAAGTCTGCCTTGGCTCTATTTTATCCCCATAAGAGCGAACGAACCAAAAAGAAGCTGAAGGCGGCGGAGAATCAAGTGAAGCCTCCTCACCCGGCGCCCACGGCTGCCACTTCTCAGCGCTCCAGCCACTTTCCCTCGACGCCAAGCAACCGTTACCTTGACAACGTGATCTCCTCGGGCACCACGGAAGGAGGCGCCTCTCTGCATCCCAGAAGGCACTGCGCTGTCTCGAAGCCTTCCGCCCCTCTCCATCCCGACATGCAACGGGGCTCACATTGTCAAGCAATCGTCATCAGGGTGATTACAGAAATGCCTGTATATCCATATTGTTTAAACATTTAAACTGTGCGTAATATATTGGCGTGTGGAAAAGATATAGAAAGTGTTCTAAGTGAATTTTTTTAGAGTTGTAAATCTAGAGGAGGAAATACCTATTTTTCCCTCGACTTGCACAGGCATATCATTGGGCAGCTCGCGCAAACCGGCGGCGTGGAGCCCTCAGGGCCCTTGTCAAGGCCCACGAGGGAGGAAGTGGCGCTGTTGGTGCTTCGCTGGTAGGCTCTTCGGCGTGGAGCCATGGGAGGCCTTGAGAAGAAGAAGGTGAGTGGAAGAGACGCCGAGGGTTCTCGGAGGGTGGGAAGTGGGGATGACGGAGCCTGGGATCGGCTCTTCCCTGGCCTTGGCCGCTTGTGGGAACAGAAACGACAGGAGTTAGCCGCGAGCAATCCGAGAAATGGGCAAGGGCAGCGGTACTCGTCCAGTGAAATCCGAGAAAGAACTCTGGAGAACTGTGACGGAGAGTTGAGCTTAGGAAGCATAGCCTCATCCTTAAAGCAGGCAGAACTGTGAGACAGCTGTTTACTGAAAGCATGGTGAACATTAGATAAAGTTCACCACTACAGCACCATCACATTGTTGACTTGGAAGTTCTCTTCGAGGCATAACATGGTAGAGCTTAGTAAGCAAGCCTGGCAGGGGAAACTAAGTGCCAAGACCTAATAGACAGGATAAGTTTGCTGTGTGAAAGGAATTGGAAGGACATCAAGATGACTGGGATGTAGTAAACCAAAGGAGAATGAGTTTGGGGTTGGGCAGGGACTGAGTGATGCAGGGCCTGGAAGCCGCGGTGAGGAGTTTGGATGTTATCCTAAGTGCAGAAGGAATCAGTCAAATGGAGAGTAACATGGCCAGCGTTTTTCAGGGAGTTCTTCACTTTAGTGGCATGAAAAAAGATTGGGGAAGGGATAGGGATGAGAAAGATGTAGTGGGCTCAGGTGTTTCTTTCAGCTTGAAAGTTTCTGTTGCCGATTTGTTTCTAACCCAGTACACTACTGACTATCCAGTCAGTGCTAGACTTTCCATATAACATGGAAAGTCTGCCCTTGAGGTGCAGATGCAAATGTATCAACAAATCATTACAGTTTTTAAAAGGTGAGTTTCAGAGCCATTGTGCTATTTGGGCTAGAATATTCTTTGTTGTGAGAAGGGCTGTCCTGTGCATTGTAGGAGATTTAGCAACATCTCTGACCCTCTATCCACTGAATGCCAATAGCTCCCAACAACCAGAAATGTCTCTAGATACTGCTGAATTCTCCCCCAACATATACCAGGAAGTAAAATCACCTTATTCTGAACCACTTATCCCCCTACCATTTGAAAGAATAAGCATGATGACAGAGATATGTGTGCCATACAGCAATGGAAAACACTTTTAATGAAAACTCAACTTCTTGAGGCAGGCTGAAACTCATCTGTGTATCTCCAGGACTTAGTGTGGGTTATATCCCCAATAGACAATTAGTGAATGTCTGAAGGAAAGAATGAATGAAGTGTATGTTTCATGACTGTGAAGTTATTTGTAAACATATCCTTCAGGAGGCTACAGATTTGTCTCTTTACAGCTGGACCTAGCCAAGGAGGTCCTTTCTATATTTCTCCAAAGGAAGATCTCATTTGGAAAGAACATGCTTGGTTAGCATTGTAGGTTGTTGGGTACAGTGCATGCTAGTCTCTTGTGAGGGATACAGATATGTGAACATGAGGCAGCATCTTAGCATCACAGGCATCCAAGTGATTGCACAAGACAATATGCTTCTTGGGGACAGGTAGAGACCAAGCCTTTTGTCTTTATTGCCCTGGGTTACCATCTAGCTTAATTGCTTTGAACATGATAAAGAACTTATTATTATCTGTTGAATAATTGTATGGGGAAGGAGAGAAGCTGTGTAGCTTAAAACATGTGTTTTCCACCAAAGTGATAGCACCCCCAAAGGAACAAAATTGGTTGGGTGGGGTATCTCAGATATTACAATGGCTTGTCCCTCACTCCCCAATAACCGCATTGTATAAACAGATAACTGTGGTTACTATTTAATGGGTCTTAAATGAAATGGGATTATGGGGATTAAATGAAATAATACTAATTGTAATGGCCAATACTTAGAGCTAAGTACTAAGAGCTTAGTACTACTAAGTGCTTGGCATGGCACCATATCTAGAGCAACCTCACAGTCCCCAGCATCATACAGATGTGTGTATTCTTTATGCTGACAACTATAAGGACAGTGCAGGAGAGCTCATTCAGGGAGGTCGGCTCCCTTCCTACAGCATTTCCTATTCCAGAAGCATCTCTGCCACTTATCCAGAGTGATAGTTGCCTCTGGACTTAGGCATCTCCAGAGTTTGATATTAGTCACTGCAATCATTGCTCATAGAGAATTGTTTTTTTCCTCCCCAAGTACGAACGTGGCTCTGCTACCAACTATATCACCCGAAACAAAGCCCGGAAGAAGCTGCAGCTGAGCTTGGCTGACTTCAGGTGAGGTTGGAGAGGGGTGGAATGTAGGGGGACCTCAGGGAGCCTGGGCAATGAATTGCACAGTGAGAACTCAGCTGTATCCCTGTCTTATGTGAGCTTCCATACCTTGTCTAGAACTCTGGTGTTCCTCCTCTTTCTCACCTGCCCTTGCTTTAGTGAGCTATGCTCTGCCAGCTGGGGTCTGAAAGGAAGCTGGAGGAGAACTGGGCCATCAGAATGGGCCAGCTGGGTTGTCCTGGGTCTTTGTCACCCATCTCCTCTCTTCTGGCAGAGGAGATCCCTGATCCTATAGCTAGAGAAGTCAAATCCAGACTTCTGTATGGCCTTGGGGCCCTGCCATCTGGCCGTCCCTGACCTTTTCAGCATCACCTGGCCCATTTTTAGTCTTCAGACATTCCCAGCTCTTTCCAACCTTGTGATCTTTGTCCCTCTTCTTATAATACTCTTCCATTTCCCTTTTATGTGGCTGAAATGTTGATTTCTCATCAAGGCCTTTCCTGACTCCCCTATAGCTATTAACAAAAGGGATACCTGCCTCTCAACCCCTGTGAATGTCTTGTTTGTTTCCTTACTGGTGCTTGTGACGGTCTACATTTTTGTGTGTATTAGGGATCTTGTCGTCGTCAGACTCCTACAGTAGGATGTGAGCTCTCTAAGTACAGGGGCCTTGTGTTCCCCTGTTCACTGTTGGTTTCTGGCCCAGCCATGGCCAGCGTTCTGTACTTTACTGACATGACAAATGGCTTGTGTCTTCTAGGCGGCTGTGCATCCTCAAGGGCATTTATCCCCATGAGCCCAAACACAAAAAGAAGGTTAACAAGGGCTCCACAGCGGCCCGAACTTTTTACCTTATCAAAGACATCAAGTTTCTCCTCCATGAACCCATTGTCAACAAGTTCCGGGAATACAAGGTGAGGCCTGGTCTCTAGGGTCTGATGGGTACCCGTCACAGCTCTGTGACCCACTAGCTGTGACCCTGGGCAGGTTGCTTACCCTCTCTGAGCAAACCTATACTGGTAGTTAGGTGATCCTACCTTAAAGGGATGTTTTGAGGATTGTCTGAGATTACATACAGTAGGCATACCTTGCTTTTATTGTGCCTTGTTCTGTTGTGCTTTGCAGATATTGTGCTTTTTACAGATTGAAGGCTCGTAGCAACCCTGTGTTGAGTAGGTCTTTCAATGCCACTTTGCCAACAGCATGTGCTTACTTCATGTCTCTGTGTCATATTTTGGTAATTCTCCTAATGTATCAAAATTTTTCATTATTAATTTGTATGTTATGGTGATCCGTGATCAGGGATCTTTGATGTTGCTATTGTAATTGTTTTGGGGCACTACACCATGCCCATGTAAGACAGTGAACTTAATTGATAAATGTGTGTATTCTGACTGCTCCACTCACTGGCTGTTGTCCTGTCTCTCTCCCTCACCTTGGGCCTCCCTATTCCCTGAGACACAACAATATTTAAATTAGGTCAATATTTAAATTAATAATCCTACAATGGCCTATAAGTGTTCATGTAAAAGACAGAGTTGTATATCTCTCACTTTATTAATAAATGAAAAGCTACACAAGATTAAGCTTAGAGACGAAGGCATGCTGAAAGCCAAGATAGGCTGAAAGCTAGGCCTCTTGGGCCAAAGAGTTAGTCAACTTGCGAATGCAAAGGGAAAGGTCTTGAATGAGGTTAACAGTGCTACGCAGTGAGCACGAATGATAAGAAAGTAAAACAGCCAGAGTTAACCATATCTAGCTAAGAGAATTGATGAAAATAGCTACACCAAACAACAGATTTTCAGTGTAGATGAAACAGCCTTCTATGGGACGAAAATGCCATCTAGGACTTTCATAGCTAAAGAGAAATCAATGCCTGGCTTCAAAACTTCAAAGGATAGGCTGGACTCTTTTCTAAGGGGCTAATGAAGCTGGTAACTTTAAGTTGAAGCCAGTGCCCATTTACCATTCTGAAAATCCCAGGGCCCTTAAGGATTGTGCTAAATCTACTCTGCCTATGTTCTAGAAATGGAACAACAAAGCCTGAATGACAGCATATCTGTTTACGGCATGGTTTACTGAATATTTTAAGCCCACTGTTGAGACCTGCTGCTCAGAAAAAAGGATTCCTTTCAAAATATTACTGCTCAATGACAATGCACCTGGTCACCCAAAAGCTCTGATGGAGATGTACAAGATGATTAATGCTGTTTTCCTGCCTGCTAACATAGTATCTATTATATTCTGCAGCCCATAGATCAAGGAGTTATTTTGACTTTTAAGTCATCTTATTTAAGAAATATATTTTGTAAGGCTATAGCTGCTATAGATAGTGATTCCTCTCATAGATCTGGGCAAAGTAAATTTAAAACCTTCTGGAAAGGATTCACTATTATAGATGTCATTAAGAACATTCATGATTCATGGGAGGAGGTCAAATGTCAACAGTAACAAAGTTTGGAAGAAGTTGATTACGACCATCACAGATTACTTTGAAGGGTTCAAGACTTCAGTGGAGGAAATAACTGCAGATGTGGTGGAAGTAGCAAGAGAACTAGAATCAGAAGCAGAGTCTGAAGATGTAACTAAATTGCTGAAATCTCATGATAAAACTTAAATGGATTAGGAGTTGCTTCTTAATGGTGAGCAAAGAAAGGAATTCCTTGAGATGGAATCTCCTGGTGAAGATGCCATGAATATTGTTGAAATGACAAGAGATTTAGAATATTACATAAACTTAGTTGATGAAGCAATGGCAAGGTTTGAGAGGATTCACTCCAGCTTTGAAGGAAGTTGTATAGTGGGTAAAATGCTATCAAACAGCATTTCATGATACAGAGCAATCTTTGGCTTTTTTTTTGGGGAGACAGAGTCTCGCTCTGTTGGCCAGGCTAAAGTGCCATGGCATCAGCCTAGTTCACAGCAACCTCCAACTCCTGGGCTCAAGCGATCCTCC